>JAABKK020058216.1:0-71983 GCA_011634745.2 Catotricha subobsoleta
TCATACCAATGTAAAGTATAATGAAAGTGGTATAACTATAGTATTGAAGGTATATTTTGGAACGTTCATACCATCATAATAGTATGATTATGGTATGAATTTCATACCATTACAGGGTATGACAATGGTATTAAACTATTTATTTTTTTCAGAAGGGTTTTCTCTGTCAGAAATAAAAAAAGGTTTTTTTTTTACTTCATTTCTGGTTTCGTAGATTTTTTTTTTGCACACTTTTTTTCTTTACAAAAATGAAGTTGTGTACCATTGACAGCTTGTTTTTTTTCGATTTTTACCAGTATGAAATTTTACCAATTTTAATTCATTTAGAAACGTAGTAAAATCAGTGCCATATCTTTTAAAATGCAATAAAAGTAAAGAAAAAAAAATCAAACATAAACATAAATGAAAACAGCATAAAATCATAAATTATTTTGTAAATTTGACTAAAAGTTAAACAGCTATAATTGATCGGTTATAATGTTCCCATTTCGAAATTCGTTTCATCTGAGTCCGTTTCCAATCACGCATACAGAAAAAGAAAATATGTGCCTTGTACGCGATTAACGATCGTACCTTGACAAACCAAATTAAAAGAAAAAATATACGAAAAAAAAAAAAATAATAAAACATAAAACTGATAATTATTATCCAAACATGCGAAACATCTTTTGACATTATATTTATTTAAAAATATACATACTTTTTATGATCAAAAAGCCCAACAAAATTTACTGCCATTATTATTTTGCATAATGTACACAGTGGGGGTTAGAAATACAAGTTTTCATCATGGACATTATTTACGCAATAAAATTAATTTTATTGGTAAAAATATTGCCTGTACCGAATATTTAATATATGGAATGATCAACGCATGATCGTACATCATAATATCAACAGATTAGTGGTCATATATTTTAGAATTGGCAAATAAAATTGATCGCATTACATATTTACGAATATATATGTAAGCCGGTATAGATACGTATCGTTGATGATCAATATACTAACTGTTATAAAAGTCCAAAACAGAAACATTTAAATTCTTTTGATAAAGTACATTTAATTTACAATACTGAAAATTCATAAATTTATTTACTATTTACCATTAATTATAAATTAAAATGTTAAAATGAATGTGCACAGTCAAGTTCATAATACAGAAATTTATATAAAATGATAAAAATGTAAACGTTGATCGTAAATGTATTTAATATTTAATAATAATAATATATAATGGGTTTGTACGCGCCGCGCTGCTGTTGTGGTACTCCAACTTACACAACATTTCTTCATGTTTTTCCATGTAAACGTCGCAAGTAATAATAAGAATCAACAGTAGAGAGGTTGGTATATAAATTTATAAAGAGTATACCCCCAACATTTACTTGCTAATTGGTTTGCAAATTACTGTTTCACTTATCTGTTTCGTATATCTCACATACCAACCACAACTCTACTCACCGTCATACCAAAATTTATTTTATATTTATATATAAAATAACTCGTACATAATACGTTTATAACTTATACAATATTGCGCACAGTTTAACGTTAGTCGCGCATATTTATTCTGCATATAATGCAATTCCCAAATGCAATAAAATATAAAAATTCTGTGCATCATAAATACAAAGCATCATGGATGAATTGTAATATTTTTCATTGATTTGCTTGGTAAATGGTTGTGTGTTATAATGAAACAACAACATCTTAACTTGTTATCGCCGATGTAATGTAATGCCAATATGGCAATATATCTGTCTCCAACAAATAAATTATATATCTCTAATAATAAATAATATATAAATTAATATAGTCCTCATCTAAAATCTACATAAAACCTATCAGCCTCCTTATTATTTCATCTACAACAACGAGTAATACGACAATAAATGATATGAGCACACGGACGTGATAGCAACTAATAAGCTGATTAAGATAATATAAATTATAATATTTAATAATATTATTAAGATATTTGTGCAAATTTTAACGTACATTCAAATATTCTTCATGCATAGCTATTTTATCTTATCTTTAGATTATCGTCTGTTGAAAGATTTATATATATAAACAGACACATTCTCACATCTTGTTAAATTGTCTGCTACGATTATTATATATGAGACGAATTTACGATTTGATTGCCACTAAAAATCACTGCTTTAATATATTAATAGTTTTTATTAACAGCTTATGAAAACATTAATTTCTTTTTCTAAAACTAAACTATTTACATTTTCTTTAGTCCATACAAAAGTAATATTATATCGAATCCATAAGCATTCAGACTACAAATATTAATAACTAAGCATTGATTTTATGAACTCACCCATACCATCGAGCGAATTATTCATTATTATTTATAGTTATGGTTCCATTCAATTTAATTTGCGCGCATACATATTGAAATCGGGTTGACAAACTCAACTTAAGTCAATAAAACATAAATTTCGACGTAAAATTAAACATAGGAAAATATATGTGCATTTTCGATAGAAATCACATAGAGAGTCACGTTTTTCTCTTTGAATTTTCAAAAATTTGTACATGTATTTATATTTTTAAATTAAATTTGCAATATAATCGATTAAAATTCTTCAACTAATAAATAACAATAGCTACCAGATATTATTGTTCCCTTTGTTATCTCTTCCTCTTTACTTTCTATTGTCTTTAATCACTGATTTATAGGAAACACATTTTTTTTTTCGTTTAAACCAAAGTTTATACGAAATTGAAAACAAATAGTCGCGCTCAAGTGTTTTCAACAAATATTTGAAATTCTTGATGTTAAAAATAATTATGAAAATAATAAATAGTTACATATAATTGACTCGATTTATTTTTTTTATTTAAAAGAATAAATTCTTAGAACGAGTAGGTGTTAACTGATTGATTTATTATAGAACAATGTGTTTATGATATTACACAATTACGTACTTTAAATACTTACCTCCAAATAATTATCTTTCTGTAAACAAATGCATGTGACTAAAGCTGTAAATATCCGTATAGGTAAAGTATGATAATAAAGATGAGATAGTCGTTGACATGTTAAAGATAAAAATTAATAAAACCTAAATGTTTAACAGAATAAATGACAACAGAAAACCACGCGGATGTTAAATGATATATCAAAAAAAGTAATTCTCACAGTCGCTTAATATTTACAAAAACTAAAAATCTTATTTATACATAGTGTAAAACCTGGGTTGTGACAAAAATTACGTAGGTAGTAGCTAAATGGAAAGTTCAGAGGGTTTCCATCTTCCACAATGCATAAATATATGAAATGTTATTGGTATTATAGCACAAAATAAAGCCAACTTTAATATGAGTTATCAGGAATCAAAATTCGCTAATTACACTTTTTATTTTTTATGAGTTAGATTATTTGAGATACTCAACACACGCTTCTGTACCTATATTTTCATTAAAACAATTCTGAAAACAATTTCTGTGATTAAAAAAAAAAGAAGGATTTTCAGATATTTTACGAAATATAAATGGCGATATTTTAAGGTATAAATCTTTATTCTTTAATAATATTATCACAGATTTATAATTCCTTGCTATTAAAAATCTTAATTTGCTATTGTGTATCTTATTTTTTCCAACAAACTGTGCAGAAATTTTCCTTCTTTATCAAAATTCTTAAAATTTTCAATAAATTATAATGCTGCCAAAAATAGTTTATAAGATCAACTAATAAGTATATGATACTAAGGTAACAACATCTGAGAAAAAATGTATCAGCAATATAAGCGACGTCAGTTTATTGCGGTTTAAAAGAAAATCTTCAAAAGTGTAATTAACGAGTTTTAATTCCTGACGTCTCATATATCATATTAATTGAAAAGCAAAATTATCTTTTAAAGAAACTGATCAGTAGATTTCTGAAAATCACTATCGTTCAATTATATTAATAGACTTACTAAACAATAACAACGAGATACACTCACCGGGTGCTAATTAAATTGAACGTATGAATCAATCATGTTTTCCAATATGTTTGTTTTTTGCTTCTAAATTTAATTCATAAGAATTGCTATCAAATCTGACATCTAGTGCATTTCAGAGCCGTAATCGGTAACTTGTTACTTATTACTAACTTATAGCTTTGCAATAAGAACTAGTGTCAAATCTGGAGGCGAATCATGAAGAGTGTCGAGTGCTAATTTGCGTCAAGTCTCGACACTCGACACTGTTGATGATTCGCCTCCAGATGTTAATTTTAGATTGCTGTTATGAAATGATGAGACTTTTAAAGAAGATACTTTTTTAGAATCTGCGTAATTTTTAGAATTGTTTAGAATTTTTTTTATATTTTACGTTGTACCGCTTTATTTTTGAATAACATTTAACTTTCGATGAGGTTAACTATCATAATACTGGTTAAGATAACCAAAAATTGGGTCTGTTTGTTATCGTTTTTGGTCAATCAACGACACGCGTACAATGAGCAAGAGCGAGACCGACATATGCGAATAAAATAAAATAGTGTCGTTGATTGATCGAAAAAGTTAATAAACAGACCGAATTTTTGGTAATCTAAATGGGGTGTGATTCTCAAGCTTATGCGTGAAAAAAAATAATATTTTTTTAAGTTTTAAATTTTATATTTTCATGATAGTATACACAAATGACTGAATTATAGAAATTTTGTTTCATTATAATAATCATACATTTATAACGTTATTATTTTATAGCCTTAATAACTAAAATTAATATATTTAATAATATTTTATTTAATGTAATTATTTTTTTTTATATCAAAAGCCATTTATAATTATAGAAACATATTATGATATTACGTCTAGTATTATTAATTTTTACTTAAATATGTGAAAAGAGACACATGAATAAATTTAAAATAAAATATTGATAAATAGGTATATAAGAGAAAGAATTTAAAAAAAAATGTCGCTGATTTTAAATATTTTGGGTAAATTTAGTATTTATTAAAATTCGCAAAATCTCATCTTACCCATTCAAATAAGTATTAATTGTTCTTAATTTTAAGTCTTGAAGCTTTAATTCTTTTTTTAGCAAATTGAAAAATATCATTTAAAGAATTCGTATTAAAAAAAATGTATTTATTGCTGCCATAAAATTAACCACAAAATAATCGTGGCGATATGCTTAAAAAATGGACGTTATAATAATTATTAATAATAATAATATAAATTAAATTAAATTAAATTAAATTAAATTAAATTAAATTAAATTAAATTGAATTAAATTAAATTAAATTAAATTAAATTAAATTAAATTAAATTAAATTAAATTAAATTAAATTAAAATAATTACATTCTTAATTATTTTATTTATTGTAACATTAGTTTTTCACTAAATCTAAAAAAAAAACTATTTACGACAAATGGTTAATATTATTATTATTATTATTCTTAGATGCTATTATGTTAAGTAATTAAAATTACTATACAATTGAAACTACAAACGAAAAAAAAACAATACTTTAAGAATACAAATGATATTCGCACTTAAATTCTTATCTGAAATTTATTAAATTAATATAAAAAAATATAAATTTATAATTTAATGATTATGAATATTTTATATAGGTGTTGTTTTATATGATTAATTACTATATAATATAAATTAAAATATAATACACACAATTAATATACAAAATTTATAAAATTAATTTTCGTAACATGAAAATCATGTTGCATCGCAAGTGACACGACAAACATTATTTATTTATTTTCATTTTTTTTTTCATATTTATTTGTTTGCAATTAAATAATAAGTGTTGGTGTTCTCCATTAATATTATTATTACTTTTTATTTATTTTTTTTGTAAATAACCGAAAATAGGCAAAAAACCGTTATTGTTTTTTTTTTGTTTAATACTGTCATAAAATGGCATTACGTACTTTTTAAAACAAGAATTTCTTAAAATTTAAATGTTAGGATTGTAAAACAGTAAAAAAAAACATAAGAAATCAGTTTTAAAATGTTTTATTTATTTATTTATTTTTTTTCTTAAATATGTATTTGAATTTTTTTAATTTAAATTTCACAAACACAAACATAAATAAACTTAAAAAATATGAAATTATATTTTTATATTTATTTTGTAGCTTTTCACATTGTCTTTGTCTTTATTTTTATTTTGTGAAATGAAAAGCAGCAAATGAGCAAACGCATCAAAAGTAATTCAATTCATTGAAAATAAATTTAAATTACCAGAGGTATAACTTGCCGTATTCAAATTTTATTAAAAATAATCATAATAAATAAATTTCTAAGTTTTATTATTTGATTGAAAAAACATTTTTTTTTTAAGTTGTTGGAAAAAAAATACTATTTCGGTCTATTATACGGTTTGTGTTCTTTATAGAGAATGTGCATTCAAAAGAAGAAATATTGTTACAATACAATTTATACAAACTTTTAAATATTATTCGTACAAAAACGATAAAAGAAAATTAAATTTAAATTAAGTGTTGTCTTATTTTTGAAATTTTTAAAACTACATGAGATTCATTGAGTTGAATGAGATTTTCTATATAAAATTCGAAGTAACAATTATATTTATTATTAACTGCCGTTTACGTATGTTTTTAAATTTATTTTGTGCTTATCAAATTCAGAATTAGTTATTTTATCATTTTTGGTTTTATAACACAAAAAGAAAAAAAAAACAAAATTTTTAATCAGATTACTCATTACTTAAAACTGTGAATGTTTTGTTAAAATTCTTCTTGAATATACATAATTTTTATTTATATATTCATCAGTGGGATTGTTCATGCATTGAACGGTTTGTATTTCAGCTCTGTTTATCTCATGGTAGTTTTAGATATGACAAAAATATATATATCTGTACAATGTGATTTTCTGTAAGCTTTTATGAGCTGAAATTACATTTTTTTATATGAATGAATATACATTGATTTTATAGAGGGTGGTCTTTATATTCAATAAAATTATAATAAATCCACAAATATTAAAATTAATATGGCAAATGAAACGGCTACATAAAATAATGCAGATGGTTTCTTATTTAGGAATTTATAATTATTTAAATGTAATGAACAAAATCTGCATATTATTTATGCAACAATTTCACAAACCTTTTCGGAATGTGATTGTGTTCTTACAAAAAAAATTGTCATTTTTTTTTTTTTTTAATTTTTAAATTAATAAATAATTTTAAATAGTGTTATTTAGGTTTTTGTATTTTATGATTAAATTATTTGTAATGCGTAAAATAAATACCAAAATTTTAATAACCTAGAAAGTACTTAAACGTATTATTAATAATTATAGTTTTTCTATTTTTTTGCTCAAATTTTTTAATTTTTTTTTTTTTTGTTCATAGACGATGAAGCATCATAATAATGATAATGAAAATAATTATAATTATAATAATTTGAATAATGTTGAAAGCAAAGTTAGAAGATACATGTCTTTATATACTTTCGATTAAAAAAAAAAAATCGTTAATAATTATTAATATTAATTAATTAATTATATAAAAAGTAATTTTAAATGCTTACAGAAAAATTATTATTATTGTATTTTATTTTTATATAAATATGGACATGGCACACACCTATATTGAAAAACTCTAATTCAAATATTATGCTTTTTTTTGATTTTTTGATTTTTTTTTTGTTTTTTTTTTATAATTTTTTATTTTTTGTTTACACAATGCCTACTTAAAAACTTCTTCAATTATTTATGTGTTTCAAATGGAATATGTATAGAATGAATAAGTTTATTTATGTTAATAGTTTTGTTTAAAAAAATATGAAACTGGCTGCATAAAGTATATACATTAACGCACTGTGATTAGGCAAATATACAAAGTTTTCGTTGTGAATAACGCAGTAAACAAACCCATGTTATAATAGAAATAATGGCATTCAAACAGATATAGCAAATGGTCAAGAAAGGTAAGTAATATATGCTGCAATTTTATTTAAAATCTGACCATGAAATCAACTATCGGCGTATGGAGATTTAAAGTTTATTAGTTCGAAAGTTTGAGATAAGTGAAATACTACGGTTAATATTGAAGCGGCTATTGAATTCGCTCAAAAAATATGGTCAAGAACTATGAATATTAAAAATGAAATGTGCTGAATTGATGATGATTGTATAAAATGTTAGATTTATACAACACAATAATTATTATAAATATAATGCAATTCATAAATAGAAAAAACGAAATAAACATTTTAATATATATTTATAAAATATTTTTATTTTCTATTACATATTCTTCTTCTTTATGCTGTTCAGTTTTAAAATTGGAATTATATATTGGCAGGAATTGTCTGTAGGTTAAAATTTCCATATTTACGTTAAATTTATTTTTTAATGGATATTTTGTTAAAGTTGTACAGGCGAATATATTCTATTTTAAAATAATACAAATTATCATGTTTTTACTGAAACATTGGTCCTTAATATCAAATAAGAATAAACTTATTGTAGAAAGATCCGAAAAAGTGAGATATATATTTATAGATAATATATAAGTTGTAGATGACCGTTAATATATAAACAAACAGTAAAAAGGTCCTAGGCACATATCTTGATATATATATATAATATATATATATATATATACAATATACATGTACACTATAGATGTCAAACTTATGCATGTATTCCTGAAGCAAGTAAACATATTATTAGTTAGACAAATTTATATTCATTGAACTCTTTTCAGTAGTAGCCTACGTAACTATGAAAATAAACCCAATAGACGTGTTTAGACTACAGTCTAAAAATAGTCTAAAGACCGTTTATATTGAGTTTAATGTGACGTCTATATACAGTTTATAGACCAAAAATAGTCTATAAACCGTTAATAAACGATATATAGACTAAACTAACTAAAGACCGTTTATAGACGGGACATTTGACTCGATATAAATGTGCTATAGAGACTGCGATGCCTATTTCTATGTTTTTTTTCTATTTTTTTGAAGGTACTTTAAAAAGATTTTTTTTTCCTTCAAATAACTATTCACATATTCACGAAGTTTAACATCTATAGTGTATATATTAAAATTTGGGGCTCTAGGTAATTAATTAACGGATATTATGATTTTGTCGATTTAAAATATGAATTAAACGGAAATGTATTTTTTTAGGCGATTAATTTCTGTACTTTCAGGCGATCAATTTCTGTATTTTCAGGCGATCATTTTTTTTTTCGGGCGGCACTTTGTTTTTTTCAGGCGATCATTTAAATGTGTGCCATTAATTAATGATAGTATATTTTGTAATTAATTAATGACCAAGAAACCTTTTACTGTTTGATTATGTATATATCTTGTGGAATTATACTAATATTGTATTTTTTTTTAATTAATATTTTGGCATAAGTGCTAACTATAAACTTTGGAAAATAGTCCTTAAATTTCAATGATAAAGTCCTTATATGTTGCGTGTGTCTGTATGTTCACCCCGTTTATTATGAATTTCAAATATTTTATTATCAATAATATTAGAAAATTCGAATAAGCGTATAATATGTATACAAATTGTTTAAATGAATATAACAAAATATGAAGATTACTAAGAGACTTATTTAATGTGTTGATCGTCGCCGCAAATATATTTTATTATTATTATTATTGTTCTATTCCGTTTTGTTTAAACTTATTTATTTTAATTGAGAAAAAAAGCAACAACAGAATTAAATATTCTATGTTCATTAGTATTTCCGATATAATATCAATAAGAACAATGAATGTGATCACTACTCGTCATAACACACATTTTAATTTAACTAATATGATTGTGAAGTGAATCATTTATTAATTTCCATGCATTATACAATAATAATAATAATAACTTAATTTATACATGACCCGTAAAAATCATCATAAATAAATTAAATTAAATTTTAAAAAAAAGATTTAAATTTCTTTTAAATTTTTTTTTTTTTCAAAGCTTATTATTACAATAAGCTTACAGGTTTTGCTTAACTCTTCTTTCTTTGGAAAACTTTAACTTTTAACCGATTTTCACATTCGAAATTCCGACTAAATTCGAATTCGATTGTAATAAAATATTGTTCAAACATATTTTTAATAATTCACTTTTGTTTTCTTCTATATTTTTCTCATTTAATTCATTCATTTTAAGTACATTTTTTTTAGGATTTAGTAGGTATATAAAATAAATTATTAGATAGGCGGTAGTGCAGTAATGAATTGATTTATATATCAATAATCTATACATATTGCATATACATCCAATTAAAATCAAATTACCGATTTCATTTATGAAATATTTGCCCATAAAGATAGTGATTATACTACAACATTTATAATTGTTTCAATTTTTTTTTTATATTTTTCTTATTATTTTATTTTAGTTTAATTTTTCATTTTTCTTATCCATTCCTTTACTTCTTAAAATATTAACGCAATAAGGCAGAATCTAAAAGCTCATTATCTACATAATATTTATTTAATGTAAAAAGTAAAGTCACTTTATTTGTTCACGTAATATACCTACTTAAGATAAATGCAGATTAAGAATTATTGCGTTGATCTTTTATCCAAATAATTCACACAATTTTAAACGTGCTGTTTAATGATACACAAAAATTTTGTCATATGTATACGCAGAGAATTATTTTGGAAATAATCTCTCATTATCATTATTCCTAATATAATTCTTTTGGACATAGTCCCCCATCCAGAAAAACAGAATTTATTCAAATGAGAGGTAATGATTACCATTACCATTATGGGTACACTGGTTACTATATGAGGGATTATGTCCAAAGTAATTAAAATAATTCTCTCAGTGTACACAATTACACATGTAAGTTAAAAATAATTTGATGGTGGCAAAAGAAAAACAGGATTTCGGAGATTTGAAGAATGAAAAATAATATTATAGTTGCTACATAATTATATATTATCAATATATGGATTTATTTTATAAATTACCGATATTAGAATGTCAGAGCAGAGCATAAAATACTGGAAAAGTTTGAAAGTAATTTTATTATTTTCATTTGCCAAACTTTAATTCAAAATGCTCAAATTAATGAGCCTGGAACAGTGGGTGGTCTGCAATTTAATTTTGTGAAAATTAATAATCTATTTTATTGTCAAGAATATTATTTAATTATATTGGATATTTGGTTTGTGAATTTGCAGATATGGCTAACTTTTTTTTTTTTGTTTTTTTGTTTTTTTTCTTCTTTATTAATTCTTACTGTTAAAACCTAAAACACTTTATTCGATTATTATCGTAAGCAATCTTGTTACGGGTTTATTTCTTCGGAACTATTAAACAGTTGAACATATTATATTTTTTTTATTATTATTTTTTTTTTTTATATTAATAATACTTTCTACGTTTAATACTTATCATTACACCAAACACGCTAAAGAAAAGAAAGTGCAACATATGAATTTGCAATAAAGGCTTTTATTAAGCTCATGAAATATAAATTTGATTTGAATATAATAACTTAAGTATACATATTATAATTTTACTTAATTTGTTATTAAATGATTACTTCTTTTACGCAGATGCTTACCGTGTGAATGTCGTAATTTTGGTGCAACGCCACTATTATTGTTGGTAACTTTTTTACTATTATTGAGCACTACTGTTTTTTTGGTCACTGTATAATCAGATAATTTATTGTATTCATCATTTGCATAATCATCCAAATAGCTTTGTTGATTTTGTTGCAGTTCCAATTCCTTAATACGAGCTTCTTCTTGTCGCCGATGAAATGGATTTTTTAGATTTGGTACGATCTCTTTAATGCGACCTTCTTCTCGACGCCGATGAAATGGATGTTTTGGATTTGTTAAACGTTTTCCGGATGGATTTGTATGTACCGATTGTGATGATAATAATGATGAATTAAGATGTTGATGTTGTTGCCTTCGTAGCGTATGTTTTAATTGAATATTACTACCACCAATCGCAGCAGCATTATTTTTTCTATTTCTCATTCCTCCTTTTCCATTTCCAAGATGTTTTTTGCGAGGATGTTGTGGATGCTGTTGATTATTAAGATTTTCTTGTTGCCTATGTCGTTTTATTGGCCGTAATGTTGTTGTATGATTGAAATGATGTTTTTTTATTGCTGGTTCTTTAGATGGTGGCGGTGCAAGTGGTTGTATTGATGATGATGAATCAATAAGAGGAACCGTTGGCTCACGATCAATTTTGACAAAATTGTAACAGCTTTCAAACGGTCGATTTGGACGATTCCGGAAACGTACGGCTTTACCGTTTCGTGAAAACCCGATGTGTTTTGTGTCGTCCATCGTTGAATGATAGCGATGAAAGCCGTTTACCATGGTTTCGTAAAAATAACAATAATCTTGAAGTTCTTTCTATAAATAAAAAAATAAAATAAATACATAATTCATAATTTTTAAATATTTTTAGTTTTAATTTTTTTTATTATTATGGGATTTCGGTATTTGTGTTGACAAAATAAATTTAACTTTATTATCTATTAATTGGAATTGATAATAGATTGTTAATCGAAAAACTATTAACTTAAAAAAAAAAATAATCGACGAATAAAATTTTATAACACTGTGTGATCACGATGAAATCTTAATTAAATAAAAAAGAAAAAAAAAACTATCGAATCGTAAACTTTTTTTTTACCTATTTAAGCCAATGCTTATATTAGTTTTACTGATCGTACATAAATATCAGATAGATAAGATTTGGTCACCTTTTTTTTTTTTGGAAACGAATTATATCTCGTAAAAGAAAACTAATTCCGAAATTCATGTAATTTGTCTTGACTGATAAATATTATTAAGCTTTTTCAATAAATAATATTCATGTTTTTTTAATCTATTTTTTAATTGCCTAAAACAGCGTAAACAACAAAAAGCATTCGCTGTAGTTCTTTTCATTTCATATATATACGATTGACAAGATGGTTGACGCGACAAATAATATTAAATCAAAGTTTAAATTTTGTTAACTGTTATTAACATTGAAACATTTGGAATCTATTATCTTTATTTGAAATGAGGATCATAGTATGTGCAATTTGTTAATGGTATAATAATTATCCTTATTTTATATCCATACATATGGGATTTTACTTATTTCTACAACCAAATTGTATTTAGTCATATTAATAAAATTAAATTAAACTTAATTGGTTTAAGAACAGACCAATCAGATTCAAATCAAAAACAAAGTCTGTAAATATTATTCATTAATTACAATGAATGGCTATTTAAGTTATGTGACATCGAAATTTACAATCATTTTATATGGGAACGACCGTATTATATCTTTATTTTTAGTCACGTTTAAACTCAAAAGCTACAAGATAGCAAAATTACAAATTTCAGATTTCGATTTAGGCAAGCATTAAACTATCATAGCTTCTCCCAGGTTACTTTTAATTGGGTAGCGTTGAATATATTGTACATTTTCACATTTTTTTAAATTACTAAGAGTTTTGATACAGTATTTATGAAGAAAAAGAAAGTTTTAATAGCAAATGGTGAATTTTAAAACAGTGATAAAATGTTATTAAACAATTATTTGAAAATATGCAAAAATATTTACTGAACATTTTAAGCACTCTGAATCGTAAACAAAAACTTATAAAGTCTTTACATCATTAATTTCTATGTATCGCTGGTACACCATTATTATAACACAAATAATCATTAATTTCCTTTGTTTCTAAATAAATTTAACATTCTTCCCATCTACACTCTGCACTTGAGTTTACATAACACAAATATTCAAGTATATTAAATCATGCATATATGAACGAACACCTTTAGCGAAGTACATGTGTTTAATTGCGACTAGATAAAAGTAAATTAGTTCGACTTACTCAGACAGGCAAGAATTGAATAAAAAAACAACAAAACAAAAAAAAAATTATCACGCATATCATATATCGATGATGTATAAAAATTGATAAGTACCTACTCAAAATTAAATCTATTATTATGAAAGCGTCTGTTCAATGTGTTTATTTGAAAATTTAGTTATTACTTAGAGACCAACAAAGATTGCATATTTTTTTCAATAATAAACAAGTTCAAACACATTGTACCTAGAATCGAGAAAATATTGCAATAAATATAAAAGGAACACCTGCTTTATGCCTTATTATTAAACGATTTTTTTTTCTTATTTTTAAATGAAAAAGGTTTTTGTTTGAGAGTTTTACACAATTTGAAGTTAAACTCATTGAGTTAAGCTATATACGAGTGTCTATTTTAATGTACATTTGACACAGTTCACAGAAAAACGAAACAAGAATACTTCTCAATAATAATCATAATAATTGCAATAGAAATAGACTTGTTAAAAAATAGAAAAAAAAAAATAAATAAAAAAAAATGAAGTAAAATAGCATCAGATAAGAGAAGATAAGAAATAGGTTAGTTAGTATTTACGAAGACTGAAGAGACTTTACAGAATATTGAAAACAATAGTTAAGCAGCTGATGGGTGGTAGGTTTTATTATATTCTTGTGTTGGACTATTAAAATAAATAAATAAGGGTCAAGTTGTCCTCTTGATGTTTTCCCTTTTTCTATTGTTTAAATGCTTCTATTTTTTATTTTTTTGGTTTTCTTTTTTTTTTGTTAAAGGTGCATAAATATTCACAAGATGCAATTTTGTGATTAAGGTTTATTGCATAATATGTGTGTTTAAGTTTAATATAGCATACAACAGTATATTAAATGAAACAAAGTAAATGAACAAAGCACTAACAACATCATTATTGATTTTATGAATATAAGGATATGTATACAAGGAATAGGATGCCTGTTTTTTGAATAGAATATATGAAAGGCAGTTGTGCTGTAATAATATTTTATATTTTTTATGTAACTGCGGTATATAACTTAATATAACAGTCAAATGTTATACGAGAATAGCCTTAAATTAAACTAAAATACATTTTTATATATTTAAAAATAAAAAGAAACCCTGAACCGATCTTTGCTTTCTCATAAGACATAGAAAATATAGCTTCTATATATGACTCTATATTTAAAAAAATTATCCGAATATAAATCTATACTCTCGCGTGTATTCTATTTTATTGCAAAGCTTTATATTATTTTGGTCATTTTTATGATTTAAAATATTAAAAAAACAATTATACTTTCTATTTTCAATTAACAAAATATAACAATTTGTTGTACAAATTAATGGCGGCATAAACTAAAGCTCTTATAAACTAAATAAAGTAAAAGAAAATTACTTACCGATGGCACAATATGCCAACGTTTGTTGAAACACAGATACATTTGTGCTTCTTCTATGAAGAGAGTTAATTTTAATGGTCTCCAAATAATGCCTTGTTGAACATTTGATATCAGTATTGTTTCTGAAAATACAAAAAAAAAAACAAATGTTTATTTACGGCTCTTATGTAAGTAGTTTGTTTGAAAAAAAAAAACGAAAAGAGAAGAAAAACAACGCACAGAAAAAAAATATATTAGAGATAACTAACTAGTGGTTAATAAATATTATTTAATAATCACATTCCTAAATATATTTAGTACCTACACTTATTACTTATAAATGTATTTAAGGAGAAAAAAAAAACTTAATGTTGTTTCTTTTTTTTCTTTTTTTTTTGAATAACAATTCACTAATCAACTAAAAAGCGTTAATTAATAAGAAGTCTTTCTTGTATCGCAGTTAATATAACATTTGAAAAAAAAAAAACATTATTTGATGGGCAGACATGAGTGTGTGAGGTACATGTAGATAACTCTCATAACTATATAACGAGGTGTGAATATAATTTATCGTAGAATTTTATATTTGACAAACGAGATATATGTGCATTGGACGTTTGATGTATATACCCAATATCTTCAGTTTCATTACCTAAACATCATAACATCGCAGAGGTACAAATGACTGTATGGCGCCATAATATTTCTTGTATATATATGTATATATTATATTTATTTGTTGTTAGTTTATAAAAGAGTATTTTCAATATTTTTTTCGAATAATCACTGTTCGACGACGTACTACAAACATCACATATTTCCATATTGTAATAATAATTCCAAGAATGAGTTACATTTGAGAATTATGAACTGTTTTGTAAACAATAAAGTTTACTTTAGAATATATATATATATGTATATATGTATGTATGTATTGTATATGTATATTGTATATAATACAAAAAAAAAATAATAATAATAATAATAATATTAAAATAAAAAAGCACACAACAGAAGAGAAGAAAAATTAAATTATATATTATAAATGAAGGAGTAGGTTGAAGCTCAATATAAAAAAAAACAAAAGAAAACAAAACAAAACAATATTTGTGTGTTAATATATATTGATATCGGTTCACATGTAGATACTTATAAACGTTGTAATACATATTACATATATAAAATAATAAATAAAGTGCATTAATATTTATAAAATATAAATATATTTAGCTAATTCAAATTATTATTTTACTATCGGTGTAGATATGCTGGTTAGTTATACTTAGAAATACTTATAGTAGGAGTCATGGATCATAGAACTTGAAATTCATTTCTTATAACTATATGTTTTTATAGAATGTAGTTAAAGTTGTTTGTACATCAAATTATTAAAAAAAAATTATAATGATAGCATAAAGTATATCAAAATGCAGTTACTTGCTGTTTATTACAAGCAATAATGTTTATAAAAAATAAAAAAATAAATAAATATCTTTTGCTTGTGATAAAGGTTAATTTTGTGATTTCTCTGCCTTAAGGGCAGGGACGGATAATCAAATATTCGAATAGAATGTAAAAAAAAAAAAAACTTTTCATGTTTACGTCTCCTTGAAATTATACGACCATGTAGACATATGTTACTAATAGTATATATAAATAATTGATTTTTACTTCTTCACATTCAGAACAGAGATGCAAAAGATACTTCAAAATGTAACTTATTGTAAAATACAAGATAATGTATAATTTTTTTGAATTGTAACTTGTATTAAAGATACTTAAAGATACTTTTCTAAAATTACACAAGTGAAATTAAAAAAAAAATGTAAATTTTGTGACCTGCAAGTAAAATTAACAATTTATTACAAAATATTACGGCAAAAATTTCTTATTTTACTTAATTAAATTTAAAAACAAAATATTAAGGGTAAGCCCGGTGCCGAGTGTCGTAGTATTTTTTTTTTTTTCGTAAGTTCGTAAATTTCAAAAACTCCATGCAAAAAAAATACAAAATACAATAATTTTTTTATATGGAGTTTTTGAAATTTACGAACTTACGAAAATAAAAATACTACGACACAGAGATCTACCCTTATTTTAAAAGTATCTTAAATAATATAACTTCTATTTTTTTCAATGGAACTTTATTAAAACATTAAAGTAACATGGTCAAATATTAAATATATTTCAATTCAAATACAGATAAAAGATAGTAACATATTGTATTTTATGGTATAACTTGTAACTTATATCGAAAATACTTGTTGCATCGATGATTCAGAACAATAAAAAAAATTAAATTGAGAAAATTCCATAATTTCTATAATAAGCATTTTAAAATTTATGTTGTTGTTGATGATATAATTCATTTGTAAGAGTAAAGAGTAAAGTTCCGAGCCAAGCCGACTGGGTATATAAACATAAATTATAATTATAAAATATAACTTATACGCTCTAACGGCGTCTAACCATGGAAAAACAAAAGATTTAAAAAAAAAAAGAAGAAGAAAACTGTTTAATCAAATTATTCAAATTATTTCAATAATATTTATTATCTTTTCCATTTTGCAATAAAGAGAGAGGTATTTGAAGGAAATTAGAAAAACCTTTTATCCAATCATCATTATCTTATTCTCTAATTTTATTACATTTCGTTCTTAACTTTACAATCGTGAGAAATTTATCATAAATATGTATACCAAAACTATATGATTAAAATTTATATTTTTAGAGATAATAAATTAAAATTGCATATGATGTGAACTGAGGTTATAGATTTTCCATTGATATTATCCTCTCAACTTTCAGTTAAACGGTTAATGTCTTATATTTTATAAGTTTATTACTGTTCAACTATGACAAGGTTGCAATTAGTTAAAAGATAAACGGATTGTACCAATTAGAAACGAAATTTACTGATAGATACCGCACGGTGATGTTTTATGTAAAATTAATATTTATTACAGTACATGTGGTTAAAGCAGCAAGTTGTATTCACTGTTAACTGTTAACTGTTGACTTTTTAACAATGAATAATAATTTTCTTGTATAGTTAAAAGCTATCAGCCCGACATTAGATACAAATATTGGTATCTATAAGATATATTTCAATGCAAGTACGAGCACCCAATAGACATTTTTAGAAGTCTATAGACCAGCATAGCTAGACTATATAGTTTATCTTTATAGGCTATATTTTAAACTAGCCTAGCCGGATATAAATACTGAGTCTAATGTCCCGTCTATTTACCATTTATATATCGCATATCGACGGTTTAATATAAATATTCAGTCTATATACTGGTGTACAGACCAGATATTCTAGACTGTCGATAAAAACTAAATAAAAATGTAGACTATTTGTTGTATACAATTTCTGGTATATAGACCGTATAAAACTGGATATTTATATTAAACCGTCTATATACGATATATAAACGGTAAATAGACCAGTCATTAGACTCCATATTTGCACGTTGCTAATCGTTATAAAGATAGTCTTTATAAATTAAGCGATAGTTTAGCTTTACTGATTTATAGACTTCTCAAAATGCTCATTGGGGCAGATACATAAGCATGACATATGGTACATGAGAAGATCATCATTAACGTCACTTACCAAAAAAAATATGTATATATTTAATTAATAAAAATTAGCTGATATTGCATTGAAAGACCGGAACTAATATTGTTTTAATAGACTTAGGATCGTAAAAGAAAAAAAATCGGACGTTCTTCAAATATGCATGCCGTCCTAACTAAATTGTAAAATAAATATTGAAAAAAATTAAGCACTTGTAATAATTAATAAAGATGAATATTACCTTAGGCTTTAGACCTTCGTAAAAATTCGATTTTCTTGTGCGAAATATGATTAAAAAAAAAAGTATTTCTTTTCTGGAACATTTTTAACCAAAATAAGTAGAAAAAAAAATTACTTTCAAATATTTACATTACATCGCCAAGTGCGTAAATTCATTTATTGTCATTATTGTTTGTATATAATCATACATCAATGTCTTACTAATATTTACCAAAATATTTGCTTACTTTTTGAAAGGAATAAAAAAAACAACAATGTTTGTACTTTTAATTTGCTGAAAAAATATGTTTTTCTTTTTTTTCTTTATATTCATTTTTCTAATAGATTTTTTGATTATAATTTATAAATATTTCGTTTTTTTTTTGCTTTATAAATTATGATGGAAGCATTATGTATGCAATATCCACTATTATTGTTATTGTGCATACTTTTAGCATAAATTCATTTTTATGCGATATATTGATGATAAATATTTGCATGTGCCCTGTTTTTTCTTCCTCTTCATTTTTTTTTCGTACTCCGCATTAGGATTTATAAAAAAAAAAAAAAAAAAAAAATAAACATTAAAATGTACGCACGTAAGAATTTATATTGGCAATAACTTATGATATTGTTTGCATTGTTTGTTTAGTCAGTAATGAAGGCAATGAAAGCATAACAAAAAAAAAAATATATGTATGAGAAAAGATGTTACAGAGGCATTATAGAGAAGCAAACCAGAAGAAATATTTCTGAAAAATATTATAAATATGAGTATGACCGCACCGCAGAATAATGTGCTGTGATTCGTGATTGTGAACTCAAAGAAATATTATATGACTTCTTTTGTATACTATTTCAATGCTTATATTGCTCAGTCAGTTTATTGATATTTTATATTATTTATAACAATAATAATACTTCTTCTATTTCATACTTACTTATTACTGTTTACAATAATAAATATATATATATATATTAACTAGAAATTGCATTCTATGAGGCTGGATCTAGGAACCTTTATAATATGAGATTTATGAGCATTCACCATTTATTATTTACTTAGCTAAAAATTCAAATCTAAAAAAGTGGCTAACGATCTTTCCTTAAAAAAAAAATCATAGAAAAATTATATTCGGTTTTTTTAATTAAAACATTGAAACAATAGTTCACATTTTAATCAAGTAAGTTATTCCATTCATGATATACTTAAATCATTCACACATTACGCACATTAGATCTAACTACAAAACATTATTTAAATCATTGTCGGATCCTGCTACTGCTCTGCACATTTCTAAAATCGACTCATTCAAATCTTTTAATTTTTATTATGTGTGACTTCGTGTAAACAGAAATAAAGTTTAGAAAAGCATCGCACATATATAAAAACAATAACAAGAAATAGTAGAAAGAAATAAAAAACAATTTGTAACAAAATTCATTTTCGCATTTATGTATAATGTATATATAATATATATTGGCATTAATCAATTTATATATTGTAACAAGTTAGTCGGCAATAATAATAATAATAATAATAATAATAATAATAAAATGTACGTAGGCGATATATTCAATATAAATAATTACATCAGACACAGAAAATGCATGTATGGACAAGGGGCACATGAACTTTGCAATATGAACTCAATATTAAAAGTACATAATAAATCTCTAAATGGACATGACTGCAGGTTATATTTTGATAAGACAAACACAGGCATAGAGTACCTACATTTCAACAGTGTGTTAATAGTTAAATGTATGTTCGGTTGTTGTTGTTGTTTTTTGTGTTGTACCTTGTATCTCTAATCTATTATTACTATTTTATTTTTTTTCATATATGTATGGTCTTGTGGACATTTTTGTTATACGATATGTATAATGTAATATCTAAATTGATTTTTCATATTGATTTTAATGTAGAGATTTGATCTCATTACAAAGATAATGTCATGACAGACAGTCTAGTTATTCGTGAAATATAGACTATGTGATAACCGCTTTTCATAAAAAAAAAGTGTTTTGCGTCCAGTTTAGCTTATTATATGTTTGCTTTCTATTTCTGAGTCAGTAAATTGATTAGACGATGAAAATATCATTGGATTACATCAAATTCATTCAGGGTTGTGATCGATATATGCATTAAAAAGTAATGGGATCTAGCGCCCTACTTCAAAAATAACTTCGTTGTCCAAACAATTATTCAGAAAGCAAAGCCCGTAGACATGGCGCGGTATTTGTGACGCTGTTAACAACTTTTGCATTATTTGTAAGTTAAAGCCCTGATAAAATGTAAATAAATATTGATATGTAATAATCTGTCAAGCTAAACATCTTCGATTTGGAGACATGAAGATTATCTATTTTTTTGTTCTCTATTTCTAGGAAAAGCTATATAACTATAAAACCATTTTAATTGCCTTTATCATATTAATTAATAATTTGATCCGATGTAATAAAAGCTGGTTAATAAACGAGCCTTCTCCATTATCACATCCAAATTATGTGATAAGCATTTGTTGTTGTGCACATATCTTCTACAGTTTTTCATATTATTCATATGTGTATCTATATTTCTGATGTTACATTAAATGTCTGCATTTTTATACCTATATCCCATATACTTATATGAAAGTTGTACGGCATAAAATTAAGTGGCACACATATGTACGAATCATCAGATTAATGAAAAAACAAAAAACCCTAGAAATATATTACGTATAGTGTATTTGCATTTTTATTCATTCGAAAAATATTTATAAAATTAATATAATAAAATAATGCATTTTAATAGGGCACACACGCGTAAGTATATACTTTCACTTGTCATTTAAAGAGATCACATCATATCTATTAAAGACGGGTATTAAAAGTAAAAACTGCCGACAACATAACCATAATCATACATTAAAACATTTATTTACATAGAAAGTAATGTGTTTGTGCGCTTATCAATGCAATATAAATTAATAATTTTGTTTTATTTGCTATATTTAATGGCACCACACACACACACATGCATAATCACTAATTTCCATCTACCAAATAGTAAACTTTATGACCATTACTAGATTCATTTATGGATAGTATTTTATTATCGCACATATATCTCATTATAAAAGGAGTCATATCACATATATTATGAGGCTGTCTATTTGATTTCCAACTTAATACATTTAATTGTTTCTATAAATAAAAATAATAACCCAGAATTTTGGTCACATAACAGATTATCATTTGCTTCGTTTGTTTGTTTGTTTTTTTCAAGCACAAGCTCATTACGTTGCATATGAGCTAAAGTAAAAGATTTCTTGAAATGTATTTTTTTTTCTTTAATTTTTTTTATTTAAAAAATAAAATAACTAAATTGTTTAATAGCTGACCATTACATTATGACGGTAGATTCATCGCGGTGTACAACATAACATAAACGACGATGGAAAAAGAATGAACAGATTTTTTTTTTAAATCAATAACATAGATCATAACGAAAGATAAATGTGCGCGTATATTTGTCGTAAACAAACATAAATTAAAAAAAGAAAAAATAACTTTAATAAATTTTTATCATTATTACTATAAAGTTAAAGGAAATATTTTCAATTTCTTTAAATATGATGATGGCGTTGAGACGATGGACGCGGACGGTGACTCTAAGCTCATATAAGAAGTATACTACTGGAACTATAGGTCTTCGGTATTTATTCTTTTTTTCTTTTTCGTATATTATTTAAATAAAAGACGTGTGTGCGCCTTAACCAGGTCTGTTCGGCTATATTATATATTATCAACAGTGTTTGGAAAGCAGGTGCATATGAAAGAAATAATATAGTTATATATATTTTTTTTTTCTATTTTCTATTTTGATTTATGTACTCATCATAAGATAGAGGTAATATACACCATCATTCGCCATGTATTTCTCTTATTCAATGCGCATTATGGCTAGAAAGCGGTATTTGATTTGTAGGGCGTTAACTTATAACCATGAAATAAAGAACAACAACAACAAAACTGGTCATTTATTTAAATCATTTTACATTGTCAACAATATACTTAGGTTTAAGTATGTACTTATATGTACTTGTAGTCGTAACGATACCGCGCCACATATTAAGAGGAAAAAAATAAATATTAATTTTTAAAACAAAAATTATTCATAGAGTTTTTCTTTCGTTGAACTTGGTGTCGTTTTGATTAAGGTTTCAATTTTGAGTAAGGCCGACAATTTGAGGGACAAAACTATTGAAGAGTACCTTTAAGCTTATGGTCAACATTGAGGTATGAGAAACAGGAAATGAAATAACTGTTACCATATATAAAAATCTCAAGTAAACGCAAATTCGGCTAATACAAGTGGAATATTATGATTGATATAAAGATACTTCCGAAGTATATGTATATGACACATTAAGAAGGTATAATGCTACTTATCCTAAATAAATGTCGATAATTCAGTTCTGAGAATGAAAATAAAATAATTAAGGTGAAAGAAAATGTAGAGCGTATATAATATTAATTAATTCTATAATAAAATGCCAGAAATGATAAGAAATAGATTGATCTCTAAAGCTAAAGCCACCTATAATGGTTGAAAGAAAAAATTATAGTACATACTACATATAAATATAATCACATAATATTATCTTCCTAATTAATACAATTATCTTATAAATTCTTACAAACTCCTCGAATTCTGTGGGAACAACCTGTTTTTTTACATACAAATTTCCAGCTACCTTTCGACGATGTTTCTTTTTCTAATTTTTTTTTTTTTCGTTTTTTAATTTTGTCGGTGGTTTTAAATCATAGTAAACTAATTGAAATGATTTTCAATAACCTAACTGATATCAAATTTTATAAATTAAAATAAATTGATATAAAAGAAGGAAGAAGAGAAATAGGCCTCGCACAGTAAAATGAATCAGTGAACATAAATTAAAGTAGAAAAATTTAATGAGGACTGACACAATCAGATCAATTTTGTTGTTGTTTTTTTTTTTTTATGAAATCAACGATGTATACGATTACGGATCATTTTTTTTTTAATAATTGTGTAAGTACAGTGAAATCTAACCAAAAGCCACTTCAATTGACTCGCTTACTTTATTTCCGATGCAAATATGTACGAACACATACAGATACAGCAAAGCCTCCATCCAGGATACAGGTAGATTATATTATTATTGTTATTATTAAAATATCGTTATTTGTTAATGTGTTAAGTCTTTGTCGCTTTTATTTATGATATTACTATTAATTTTCGTTGTTGCTTTTGTTATTATGCTTATAATATTAAACTGAAGTGTTTATATAAAAACTATCATAACAGAAAATATTGAAATGAAAAAAATAAAAATATATATATAAGATATATTCGTTTGTATGCAAGAAAAACAAAGAGAACGTCCTTTCATTATACACAGATCTGTAACTGGCTGGACTGTAGATATTTACGTTAAATTTTTGTATATATTACCTTTAAATTATAAATATTATGATTCAAGAGTACAAGAAAAAGAAGTGGTGTAAGTATTTTTTTTTGTATCTTCTTCTCTGGTATTGGATGTACATAAGACACTTTAAAAGAGCCGATACCGTGAGACTTTGACCACCTAAGTGTATACTAAAGAGGAATTTCAAGGAATCTAGTTATTTACTTTTTCTTTATATTGTGTATTTTTTGTGTATTTATTTTTTATTTTTTTTTAATTATGAGGAAGGTAAATCGAGTAGGGGTACTGAATATATGAAAATATACCGGCCGGAGTTTTATACAATAACTGTATTATGTAATTCAATAATTTGGTATAAAAAAAAATCTTAATTGAAATTTAATCATAAGAGTACTTATTAACTGAACACTTATTCTATCCAGATTTATCAAGAAGACTGAAATGGTTGTTGATAGGTGCTATCTAGTTCTCGGCGAACATTAGAACATTTATATTGTTCTTAACTTACTTGAAATTCTAAAGCCACATATATAACACAATTCGTTAAAATAAAATTATTAGTTTTGATTTTCTATGGCCCGGCTATTGACCCACTTATCTGTAAATTTCTTATGACAGTGATAATATTTCATTACCCAAAATGTCATCAAATTTTTTTTTTTTTTTTTTAAAACCTTTATTATTACATAATTGAATGTATTGATGAGCTGCTGGTGTGTAAGTATATATGCTTTCTCATCTTTTGCTTTCTTTAAGAAAATAACACCATACACAAAAACAAAAACCGAAAAATAAACAACAACAACAACAATAACATTAAATAATCCAATAAGACGACAAGATAATGTGTACACACTATAAAACATAAGACAAGGTAAGTTCATGTAGTATACGGTTTAAGTTGAGCAAGTCGATATAAATAATATAAAAAATGATGTATGCAAGTATAAATATCTATCAGTATGTTTGTTTTACTGTCAGTAAATCTGTCTGACCCGTCAATCCATTTAAGTAATACCTAACACGAAGCAAAATGAATCGATTAATCACTATTACATGTCATAATATTGTACGGACATAAAGTTAAAAATAATAATAATAATATCGTTGACATTAGACTTAAAAGAGCCAGGAAAGGAAGAGGTGGTCAATTTCAGTATACTAGAGTGATTTTAAGACTAAAACAAGAAAAAAAAAACTCTAACTTGCATTAAAACTAAATAGCTAATGAATACTGAGAAAAAAACCAGAGATATTATCACAGAGCCTGAATATTCTTTTTTCAAATACGTGCTTTCTTTCGTCCATATAAATATGATTGTAATGCTGTGATCGATCGATTTATTTTTCGAATGACTTCAATTTATTTATTGAATTGATGCAAATATGCAATAATAAATATATTTAGCTAGAGCAGAATAATAATAAATTCTCTAGAGTTCAGGAACGTGTTATTGTGCATAGTTTACAATTTATTTAGAAATTTTGAAAAAAAAAAAATAGGTATATTTTAAACGCATGGGTGCTTGCACGCATTGTACGATAGTTTTATGGATATATTTAAAAGATTCTTCTGTTGCACTTTCATATCATTGTTAAAAATATACTAGGAATTTATTTATTATCTTGTGAAATGTGAAATAAAATTGAAAAGAGCAAACATTTCCGTTTTAAATTTATTTTACCACCTCTTATTGCCTCTAAAGGTACATGATAACATTATTGAATAAACGAAAGACTGGCATTTAAGAAAATAATAAAAAAGAAATATGTAAAAGAATTGACCATAAAATAATAACCAAATATTATATTTTAACAGAGACAAAAAAAAAAAAACCTTTCCTTTTCACCTCTACAAATAAAGAGAAATAAATGTTTTTAGTAAAAAAAAAAAAACCAGAAACAAAAAATTTCTTTCCTTAAAAACGTGTGTCCACTCTTTACTTGTTCTATCTGAGTTGTCTAAGTGTTCGAACAAAAAAAATTAATTCTTTTTCATACTTTCTCATGGATCGGTGAGTCTGTATTGCGGAAGGTATGTTATTTGAATGTTTTTGCTATTCCTACTGTTAAAGTTTTAAAGTACGGTTTAATTGTGACTGGGAAACTGCGAAGAGGTGAAAGATATGTTTTAGAATTGTGGTGGTCATTTTTTTTTTTTTTTACTTTTCAAAAATTTGGTTTCAAGACATGCAATGCAATACAATTCAATTTGTGACGTCCCATGGTGTATTTAAATCGCTTTAAATAAATTAGTAAACAAATGAAAAAAGATGTGTGTGCAGTTTTCGCACGCATCAGACACAAACCGATTACCAGCTTCGTTCTTTTTTTTTTTTTACTCTCATAATTTCTTTTAACCATTTTACAAACTCAAGAAACGTTTTAAAAATAATTATATTTTTTGATGGTTTTACGTGTATTCTCTGGTAAATGTTGGCACATTTTAAAATGAATTGTTTAAGGTGTTCGGCGAACCGTATGAAGCAATTTGATGGAAATTCATTGTGATTTACTTGATATTATTTATGTTTTAAAAGATTTGTTTTAAGTTTACTGGGAAATTAGGTCTTAGGATTGATTTATGTTTCATTAAATCGATTAACCATCAGAGCCTTTGCTCAGCACAAATTTTAGATGATGTGTGTAGGTCGTAAAAACCTATATTTATTATAAGGCTTATATGTGATAACCCCAGCTGGAAAAAAAATATTCACAATTTTTTAAGGATTTATTCCGAAACTTACAAAAACTGAATTCGTAGATATAGAGCCGAAAATAAAAGTTTTTCCTCCGTGTCAGCAGATGTTAAACCATATTTTATTAAACTTGAGTTTCCTTTATTAGCAATTGACTTAACTTACAACAGATTGGACTCTTAAATTTAGTCAAAAATTAAAAATTAAACAGCTCTCCAGTTGGGATAATCTCTGACATATTGTACTGACGACAAACAAAAAAAAAACTGCCACACTGACTCAAAAATCATCAGCAACTAACATTTTTTTTTTATTATTATTATTTTTTATCAATAAATATATAAAAGCCTCTGTAGTTTCATGTTTTCTTTTTCGTTGGTTTTTTTTTTGTTTTTTATTTATGTTTTTCTACATAATATAAATAAATATATATTTAAGAGGCAAACGAATCCGATACAAGAAGGGTATATTGTATCATTTTCATTTAACATTAACAAATAGTAGTAAGAGTTATATCAAACTCTATAGATTTATAGTCCCGATTGCGGACAAGAAAAGTAATTCACTAAATTACTCGCCACACAATTTAGGTAGATTTACACAATAGGCCGACGAATTGTTTTTTTTTTCTTTCATATATTCTTCATTCTCATTTTTTATTTTTAAATGAATATTCTTTGTTGAATAGTTTTTTTTTTTTATATGTTGAATTGAATATAATAGATAAACATCTATAACTATATGGTTGATGGTGAGATACATTTTATTCTTATGTATTATAATAAATATAATGATGAACAATGATACAAGTATTATAGGTTATAAAAAGTTATGTGGATGGATTGTGTTGTGTGGTGGCTATTTTATTGTTATAAAACGAACATTTTATTACATTATTTCTTGCATTAAGTGAATGAGGAAGCATTTAAGATTATCTAATCAATGTTGAAGGAGATCATGTTTATGATATTTTTGTTTGATTTTTTTTATTTGAAATATTGACTTCAACTTCGATTTTCAAAAGGATTTTTTTTTAAATCGTTTTTATTTTTTGAAATTTTGATAATAAAGAAGCGCCATATTTTCGGTATTAGAGATAATCTTTTATTGAATATAGATAAGCTGAAGTAAGGCATTATTAAATATCGCTTAGATTCAGAGTGGAATAAGTCAATATGAAATGAATGTTTTAGTTTCAATTCACAAATTTACGTTATTTCTATCTGTTTGAATATTTTTGATTTTGTTTTCAAGAGATATCAAACGCATTTTAAATAATACGTTATTGAAATATTCTTTAATTCTAATCCAATGCATAATAAAATATCGCTTATCGATATGAAATTTAATATTAATCATAGGATTTTAATATGACATATCTACGAATATTTAATAAATTTTATATCCATGATTTTATATTTAAAAGCTTATTTTCATTTAGATAATTCGAAATAAATAATATCCAAACCTATTAAATTAATGTGTTTGCTGTTATTGCTTAATAAATTCAATATTTTTGATCTTACATTATGAGAAATAGCATTTTCTTCTGATGTGAGCTGAATATTCATTTTTTTTGTTTTTTTATATATATAATCACTCATGAATAATTTTAATTGAGATCAACTTGTAAATATAGAAAAAAAAACTCATTACACACCAAAAATATATTTCACAATATTTCTTTAGCTAAAAATGTTGATATAAATACCTTTTATTTAAACTTAAAATACGTCTTTTTTGCTTCATCTAAGTTTAATTTCATTTAAAACAAAAGAAAAAGAAAAATTGAAAAGACTCGCGTATCTTTTTGTTTGAGTGAAACATTAAAAATTAAAACGGTTTATGAATCCAAATTTAGACATGTCAAAATTGTTTAACATAATTTCGTGATTCTCAGTAAAAATCAATAAATCTTATAATTTTAATTTAATGGCTTAAGCCATTCTGCCTATACGCTCATCAAGAAACAATATTAATTTTCCAATTTTCAACTCTATTCAACAACAAATATTTATATAGAAATATATAAATATAAAATAAATAATAATTTCTAAGCTGCTGAAACTCGCAACTCTAAACTCAACGAATTCTGTGATGATAGGGTTTCGGTATATTTTATTATTATTATTATTATTATAGCTGTAGATTCCTCAATATATATGACGACATTTTTATCAATACCAATTTCTATAGCAACCAAACCAATTTCGTTATTTTCTTGTTTATCAAAACGATATAAAAATAACAATTGACTTCACGATGAAGTATTTTTATTATAGGTTTTATAATCGAATGCGGTAAATGTATATCGATGCAGGTGGTCAACAGAAATATGCCATAGTACTGAACTAATTACAAGTCTAAAATTCGAGTATAATTAGAGAAATAAATGGAATGAAATGTGCGTTCGTCATAAAAATACTTTAAATTAATATGTTAAAATATGTATCTGACAAAAAAAAAAAACATTAAATAAAAATATAAAAAAAGCATTCCAATTCCAAGATTAATTCCGAAAATCCCAACCGTAAATAATGGTGTTTAAAAAGATTAACTCACATACATATTTTAAGCGAGTGTATCGTTTTGAGTTCTTCCTCATTTTTTCTTTTTAACTTTTTGAAAAGATTTTTTTCTTTTTTACATTTAAATCCCGATATCATAACAAGGACATTATAAACTCTTTTCTTTTATATATACCTACGAATATAATATATACATATATTTTCTTTAAAACGAGTAGGTAATCCATTCAAATATTTATAAAAATAGGAAATATTTTCCATAAGCCGTTTATATTCTACCACAAACTGATTGTATGAAATCCATTTTGTTGTACACATTATATTCGATACAAGTTAATAGATGAAAAGAACGACGATGAAAAAAAAAAAAAAGAAATGAATTCTTTTCACCCAAAACATAATACCTAATAATTGTAAAAATGGAATAAGAGAGAGAGCATTTTCTTTACAACACAGAAGTAAACCGCATACATTATGTGGGCAATAATAATATTCTGTTGATGAAAAAAATAATATATATATATAAATATAATATATATAAAAACGTTTGATTCCGGATTAAGTCACATTAAAGTTTTTTTTTTGTCGTTCTTTTCAATACAATTTGTTGATGTGTATTTTGTTGTGCCGTCAATATAAAAGGGGTTTTGTAAACGAACAGTAATTATATTAAATATCTGACAAAAATAAAAGAAGAAATCCTATTTCATAAATGGCATTTCATTGCAGTACATTTTGTGTTTATTAAAATGAAAAAAAAATAAATAAATAAATAAATAAATAAAACATTAACAGCATTCCTGGAACACATTTCATTTCTGAAAATGCTAGGCATCAATTCTTTAATTTAATAAATAAAATTTCTATGGCTTGAAAATAAAATCACCAAATTTGATCTTTATTGAAACTATATAGTATTCTATAAATATATTGAGACTTCAGTGTGGATTATTGATTTATGTGGGTTTGTGCCGATCGGCTTATGTGTACAAACTATCATTTGTGTAGTGGAATATTATACCTTTTCTAGTTGGTTGTAAATCACAAAATGGCAAATATAGGTAAATACATATAATATTTTTGAATTTTATTGTTATTTATTAAAGTATTTAATATGTGGACGTCTAGATATGGCATTTTCTCACCGCAAATCGGCGCCTTCAGTTGACCTGCTGCTGGTATCAAATAAAAGAAATGTTTCTTTTCTTTTATATATATATATACATATATTATTATTATAGAATAGAATTCATTGCACCTTTCGCAACTTTAATTTCAAATAAATGGAATTTCATATTTTTATTTAACACGTGACTATTTTAAACTTTTACATATTATACAAATTTTATGATTTTTTTTTTCTTTTTTCTTTTTGTGCATATATTGGTTTTTGTTATTAGTTAATATCTACTTAGGAATAATATGGGATGAAAGAATTATTATTCTCATAAGTGCACTTATGGTAAATTTATGACTTCCTTAATTGCTCCTTTTTCATACTTCCAGATATATAATTGATTGTTATTTTTGTTTTGTGTTTATATAAAATTGGTTTGAATAAATTTCTCTTTTTTTAATAATATAATAAGATTATAATAATAATGGCCTGGCCATGTTTCAAATTGATTACTGAAGATATTTTATTCCAGTATATATACACTCATTTCAAAGACTCATTACTGCTTACTAAAATCACTAGAAAAGTCATAAGATCATTTCACTACTTTCCAGTTACATTGATATTAAACTCCATTTTTCTTAACATTTTAAAATCTAAAGTTACTTCAGGCTTCATTCAAAATGGATAAGTTAATCAAATATAAAGTTACTTCCATCTTTAAAATTTAGGAATAAGAACATGATTTTTTGCTAATATTCCTGAAAAAAGCATTTACGAAACGATGCGATGGCATTTTATATATATATATATAAAAAATAAAAAATTATAAATACCAATTTTGCCTTTAAATGCCGACTTTTATTATTGAATCTTAAAAGCATGAAAAAAAAAAGAAGCAAAATACTGAATAAGACTATGTTTTATATAACTTAATTTATATAGCGCGTATTTTAGAATCTATATTTTATAGGTTTTCTATATCAAATACAAGATCAAATAAAAAGATTAAATTTATAAAAAAAAAGAAAAAAAAAACTTATCAAATTAAGATGTTAATTTGCTCGAATATTTAGTTATTAGTTGGAATATAATATTGTGTGTATGTCCGAATATCTTCTAATATCTACCCGCCCATCAATTAATGACCATGCATTCATTATATTTAACAAATAATATGCAACAAAGAAATAGAAAAAAAAAGCAAATAAAAATGTTCAAAGAACATAACTGCTGTAGGTAACTAAAGTCGCCCAAGTTGGCCATCATCCTCTCATTCTATCTACTTTTATAATATTAACCTAAATTGATGTCGTAAATACCAGTGTGAGCAAAAAAAAAAATAAAAAAAAAAACAAAAAACCAATTATTTATTGAGTATATTTCATGAATTAGATGTGAGAATATTCACCGTCACTTTTGCCAATATATATAGTCTGAGCTCCGTGATGTGCGCTAATATATGCGAAAAAAATGTAATATGCCAGTCAGATTTTTGCATTATGTTACGATTGGGTATTATAATAACTCACGCATATCAAAATTAGTTACCGGTAAGTTAAGTGGAAAAAGTGTGCAGAAAATAAAATGTCATTTTCAATTTGTTATTTCATTTCATCGAAACATACTGTTTTGTGTTTAATGATATGCTTATGATAAAAAAAAAAAAACTGTGAAGATGGTAAATTGATGTAATTTGTCTATCAATCAGTTTAAAGTAAATTCTGTGTTTATTTAATGTGGCTATTGTTAGATAATTGTGGCTTCTCTATATACATATGTTATATGAGATTAGAAACCACTATAATGTCACGACATAAACTATAAATAAATTGAAAATACTTAAAGATTATGCTGGTTACGCATAACCATTTTATAAAATTGTGCGCCGTGCATAAATTTATACGAAGAGGTAAAGCTGACAAATAATAAATTACTATTTTCGTTGGCGCTGTCAAAATTAATAATTTTTTATGTTAAGTACATTTATTATTAATATTATTTTTTCCCATTTCTTTTAAATCAAGTACTTATTTTTTGAAAATGTTTTTATGTAAATATGAAATGAGTAAAAATAATATTTTTACATGTACCTCGCGATGAAATTGATAACAAACATTTTACGTTTTTCGAATTTGAACGAATTCCTATATGAAATATGTAGTAAAGAAATTATATTTGTAGTTGTCTATTTTATATATAAAAAAAAAAATTAAAAAAATTAAATAAATAAAATAAAACATTATTGAGTTTGAAAAAGACTTGTATGAACCTGCCTCCTACAAATAAATATAACGATCATTATCATTAAAAATAAAAAAAAAAATGCCGTAAAAGAAAAATAAAATTGAATATTATGTTAAGAAGTGGGCGCAAAAGTATTTATTATGTTTTGACAACTTTTGGACACATTTTTTTTTCTTCTCTTAAAATTCTCTATCTATAATGCATGCACGATGCATAGAAATAAAAATGTCTTAATTTGTCAAGAAAAGAAAAATTATGTGTGCACGTTCATTGAATACAATATAATAATAATAATAATATTAATATCACATCTTCTATCTTTCTTGCCTATGAAATATATTTGAAATGATACACGATCATGGTCATGATCATGATCACGATGACTTAACAAATATCTATAACGACATCATACACACTCACTGTCAACTACACACAGTTATTATATATTTATTCACTAACGGTCACAAAATAGACTTTTTTTTTTATTATTATTATTATTATTTTAATAAGACATTTGAATTGTTTGACGAAAAATAATACAATAATAAAAAAAAATATATATATATATATAAATAAATAAATAAATAAAATTAAAAAAAAATAAAAATAAAAACAGAAAAAAGAAATAATGAAATGAAAAATAATAATCTATTGAATAATAATAATCTACAACATAAAAAAAAATAAGATGTGATATTTATATTAAATTGAAAAATAAAATCAGAGGTATGCCGTGTATGCACCCACGAATTTTAAATTTATCACTCTACATATAGTTTTCTTTTATTCATATAAATATAAATTATTGAGCTATTGTATTATTTGTTGTCATGTGTGTTTATCGATTCGTTAACATTATAATTTTTTTTTTTTTTTTTTGGTATGCATTGTCAGGATGGACATGGACAACATTATTATTTATTTATTCATTTATTTAATTTTTCATTGGCACAAACATACAATACACTGGATTTGTGAGATAAATAGGTGTTTGGTAGGTCGCATCTAATAACAATATTCGGTATCTAATCAATATTTAAAAGATACATCAACACGTTAAAAATTAATTTTATTCTTAATTATATTTTATAATAAATGATTGATGTACATTTGAGCTTTTAAACAATTATTTATTAAATGATATAATTTATTATGAATGAGCAAAATAATTTTAAATGCTATATATAAATGTAGAAGGAGTGAGTCATACCGCATTCCAATCATATAGTTTATTTTTAAATGTGTGTGTACCACAAAAAATGTTAGATAATAGAAATAAAAATTTAAAAAAAAACATAAGTTCTGAATATTTTCTTAATGGTGAAAATGCATTATGCTTAAGACTGGAAAATTAAATATTTACTCACATTAGTTTGAACTGTTTCAATTAATATGGCTCTACAGATTTCTTCTGTTTTACACAGTTTTCAAACTTACTTCTTTTTTTTAATGTCCTTTATACGAACTATTTTAAAATGTGCGTACTGAAATTTATCGAATTGATTTAAATATTCTTTGGAGCCTCTCTTCCAAATTTGTAACTATCATATATGGATTATTAAAAACTGATATTTTAAATTTGATGTATTTCTTTTAACCACAGACATTTTCGTTCTTTATTGATTTAGATTTTTTTTTTTTTTTTTATCAATATTTGCAAATTTTGCACAAAGAAAAAAGAGCCCTTGACTGTGATGTCACGCACTTATGCAGTAATTTTCATATGCAAAAAATCTCTTTTGCCAAAAATAGAAATTTATATTTAAATCATTTAAAAAAATCAATTTATAAGGATCATCATTCATGATCCACTACAAAATTTCCCCCCAGATATTTAAATAGCATCTATTATATATCATAAAAGTATAAAAATAAAAGTGTTGGAGAGTTTTGATTGAAGCACCTTTCATTATGTAATAGAAATGACTCATAAAAAGAAAAAGAATAAAGAATTTCTTAAAACATCATAAAGCTATTTCTCACTTCATCTCATCTCATATTTATTACTCAATGAAATAATAAAATATCTTGAAAGTGTTAATGATAATAACAATTTTATTGAGGTTTCCAGCCCAAGCCATTTGTTACAAAAAAAAAAATAACTTTGTGTTTAACATTTATAAATAGTTTTTACTTTTTAGCCTCAACTCAACCTTTCATTTTTTACATTATTATTAGTCTTAAAATGGTCAATGCTTGACTAGTTCCTATATTGGATAACATTTCTGAACAGAAGGAAGAGAAGAAAAAAAGATTATTCATTCCCATTGTGGTGTTTCTTCATTCATTCGAAGCATACCTCAGAAAAGACAGAATAAAGATTGCTGTTGAAAATAGCATCAACAACATCATCATAAAATGTAATAAAACTAATTAAATTGTGAATATTTGTGTTAGGTGAAGCTCGAAGTTTACTTTAAAAAAAAAATTATAATAACCATCGACCAACGTTCACAAAATTGTCTATTTTGCTATGCTGGCTAGAAATTAAAACAACAGGTGCGAAATTTATGTTTCACTTTGAGTTTAAAAATTGTATGTAAGCAGTTTGGGTCTATAAACGTTTGTTTACTTTCAACAAGTTTTGTTTTTATTGCGGGTTCTCTATCTGTCTGTACTTATGTATGTAAAATTTTTGTACAATAAAAAAGAATTGTTCACATTACTCGTATAATGTTAGGCGATAGTAATGTTCAATTGTGCATATATTCGAATTAACAATAACCGGATGCCTATATATGTATATATATTTTCAGTTAGAACCGTTTATAAATCTCTGTTATCAGAACTTCCATCGATTTAAAAGTAATTAATTATTTCTTATAAATTCAAATTGATACCAAAAATCCGAAGCAATAAATTTCAAATCGAATTATTTTCAAACATATATACAAAACTTTAATAAACCTTTTTTGAAATATTTCTTTGAACGAAAGTATTAATCTTTGTTTCTATATTTTAATGTTGCTGTTGAGGTTTTTATTATTAGTATTGGTGATTAAATCTTCTTTTATTTCACTTTTAACATATTATATCCAATCATATACAGAGATATCACACAGTAAATGCCGACGAATTGTAATATTATTTTTTTTTCACTTCTTTCGAAGAAACTCTTATTAGGATGTATAAATGTCAATTTTTGAATTCCGGAACGAAATACTAACTTATTTAGAATAATATTATATTTTTCGGAATTGAGCTTAAAACATTATATTCGTTTTGTTTTTTTTTTTTTAATGGTATTTCGTTTTCAATGCGCTACGTCCAGCTTACCTCCAGCTACCTCTTTTAAGATACATCATATTTAATTTATTTTAAGCGCCGTCGCCGCTCTTTTGAATTTATAAACAAAGTCTAACACCGAATATATACACCTCAGCATTTGTTGATTTGTTATGCGATAAATGATGCCTGACTGACTCGGTTAATGATAATACCCAAACACTATTACTAACACTGTGCTAAGTTTACAACATTAAACCAGTAAAAATATTTCAAACAAATTATTATGCATGTTTTCTTCTCATTTCTTTTTTTTTTTTTTGTTTCTTTTTAATTTGGAATTAAATTTTTGGCATAATAAGATTGCCGACCGGGTGTAGATTAAATATTATTATAATATCTATATATCGGTTTTAAATCGCTTAATGCGGCTGTAGAAGTGAGAAATATTTTAACTAATTTACTTTAAGTATATATTTGGGGCGAAGAAATAATGATGGATATGGGTCTTAGTTGTACGCATTCATAAATGTAGTAAAGCTACGTAGATTGCATTTCAAACGAACCGAACGATTAAGGCGAATGTTTGTGGAAAAAAAAAATCATGTAAATGTTCATAGTTCTATCAAATTTTTCTAATTCTCAAATGTAATATAAGAAGGGAAGTGGACCAAAATTAGTGCTCTTATATGCAGGCAAGGTAATAATAATAAAAAGATAAAATAAACTAGAAATAAGAATATAATTCAATGACTTACGTGGAGTTAGAGAGCCATCGTTGGCTAATACCTTTCCATCGTGTGTTATTCGAACAAATTTGTTCGCGCAATGTGAAAATAGATGAACTTGATCTGTGTTGCATAGTGCTCCCGCAATCACCACCTGTAAATTGTAAAGTAATAAAAAAGTGATTATTCAATTTTGGAAATAAAGCATAAAACATTTTTCACAAATTCTTGCATAATTACAAATTAGAAATTTAAATAGGTTTTTGCTTTTTTTTTTTTTTGTTTGCATAAATTTTAAACTAATATTTAGTATCATATATTCAATTTTCACTTAATTTAATATTTTGTAATAAAAAAATAAAATTAATAAAAACGGTGAGTAAATAACAACACTTCATGTTCATACAAATTATACATTTTATTTCATTGACAATAATTATATTGTTTTGCATAAATTTAAATTTAATGAGTTAACGTTTATACACCGTTTTTGTATTCGACAAAGTGTTATAGAGAATTCAGTCAGAAGACATATATGATGATGATCATCATTGATGATAATGAAACGGTTTCCTCGAAATTTTCAACAACCTGTGACTATAGTGTTTATTAACAAATACAAATTATTGGCCATGGATTTTAATTGAAATTGAAATAAAAATACTTCTGGGGTTTTGTTTTATAAGAGCTGTTCACATGAGATTATTATTTTACATATTAATATGTTGCAAATTTTTGTTATAATGTCGATTCTTTATTGTGCGCATCGCTGTTTTAGTCAATTTAAATATTAAAAGAAATTAAGTTAAAGAAATATTATTATTTTTTTTTTTTTTGCTTACGATTTTATTCAAAGCTACTAGTAAGACCAGAGAAAGTAGATATTATTTGAAGCAATCCGTTTACACGATATTAGCATTTTAATAGTCAGATGGGTAAAACTGTGAATTAAAGATAATATTATTTGAATTATTGTATCATCACGAAAATAAACTCGTCATGAATTTATATTAATATCTGAATTCTATACCATGTAATTAGAATGGAATGCAAACCATTTTTATGTATAAGATACTCGAAATTCATTTTGAAAACTTCCAAATTTTTATTTTACCGGACCCATGGGAAAAATTTGAAGAGGTAATTTATTGGCACGTTGAACTCGCATAAACGAAAATTTCATTAAAAATTTCATAAAAACATTTATAAAAAACACGGTTCTGATGGCTGTTATTAATTAAATTTATGTCCACTGTACACGCAAATCGGTATTGAAAGTTTGAAGGTGTGTCGAATCCAGAAACGCAACAATAATACATATTTTGTATTGCATTGTAATTAAATTAGGGCACCAGCCATTTACAGGTAGACACTAATAGTAGAAACTAATAATAAGAGAAGCTTTTGATGAATTAAAAGCAAAAAGGTAAGTTCAATGTTGATATAATTTTGTATTGTTTTTTTTTTTCTAATATCAATTCTTCATTTTATTCTCTTCCAGTTTCAGTCATATATGATCGTTATTTATTTAATTATTTATTTATTTATTATAAGTTTATAATCCACCAAAATTTCTTTATTTTATAAAATTCAACACGATTGAATGTGATTTAATTTTTATTTTATTTTATTCTGAAAAATATATGAGAATTCTTAATTTTACGGCGTTTATTAAATAGAAGGAGTGAAATTTTACATTTAACAGTTAATAAATTACAATTATCACAGCATGGTGAAATTATTATTAATAATAATAACAATAACCAACCACAATATAGAAAAACGAAAGAACAACAACAACAAAAAAAAACCTTGATTGCGCTTGTTTTATTAATTTAATTTCATAAAATCTGTTAAAAATGAACAAGACAAAAAAAAATCGTTACCAACTTAGTTATAAATTTATAAGAAATAATTTCTCTGATTTCTTTTAAAACCATCTCAAGTTTAAAATGAAAATAATAATAATATTAATAACAAATTGTTTGTATAGTTAGGCTTTCAGGGGGTCTACAAATTAATTATTATTCCTATTCTAGGTATTTTCTTATTCTTTTTTTCTTTTTTAAGTTTAAATCAAATTTCGTGTCAAAATGATTCTTTTTTTCTCTCCTTTTTTTTTGTAATTTTGTATTCTCTTATTATGAATTTGTAGCACATAAAATACAATAAATATGATAGTTTCTTCACGCGTTCATCTTAATTTTATAATACTAATTTGAGGCGCCAAACTGTTTGGTTCGTTTATAACAAAAGTGTTTTACAAAAGAAATATGTGCATGAATTAATTAACACCCAATTCGTATTATTGGATTGCGTGCATGATATGGATGTGATTTCTTATATACACGCTGAACATTTTGAACGCTAGAATCGAAAACATTATATACCAACAATTTTAAATATGTGTATGGATGGATAAAGTCTTACAATATTCCAAAACGTAAGTTAAAAAAATGTGTGTCGTGCGTGCTTAGTAAAAATTAATTATTCTGATTCAGTTTTGTATTTTATACTACTATTAAGTGTTGAATAAAGGTTTTTTTTTTCATTTTTAATGAATTGAATTTTTCTCCGATGAAATTACGTTACAGAGTCCTTATGTATTAAGTAAAGAGAAACTTATCGATTTCATGAAATATTAATTCGCACTATTTTTAATTTTTATAAAAATTAATTGATCAATTTTTTTTGTTACATTAACAACTTCAGTTATCACATGTGTGACGAATTTATAAATTTCAGGAAAATTCTGTTATTTCCTGTTTTTGTTTTGAATTATTTATTATTGTTTATTTATGTTTAATATTTATTTCTTAAGTACGTAGTTCTAGGTTGTCACTGGTTCACAATTTTTACTGTGGCCGAATTGAATAACACTGAACGATTTTTAATTAATTTAATTAGTAAACGTAATTTTATTTATATATAAAATTTTAATTAAAAAAAATTCAAAGTAGGTACTGCTGCAGTAGATATAAAATCAATAACATCGTCGACAATAATTTATTATATCAAATAATAATTATAATAAATATTAATTATTATCAAAATTGGAAAATTTATTTTGAATTTCTTTAAATATTCAAAAAGAAATCAATCGAATAAGATGTTTATGATAAGTATTATTTAAGTTTAGTTTTATGTTTTACTTTATGCCTGAATTCTGTCATGGATTTGATGAGTGCTGAAATTTTCTGTATAAAACCTCCATTACCTACATATTCTCCCTCGATATGTCTACTCACTACAGTTAGTGATACTTGGCTACGTCCTGTTATGATATATTCCATTCAATTCAATGTAATCTCTTCGAAACCCTTAATTTCCGGTGGCAGATCTTTATAAAAATGTCCATTTTTTTTTATGCATATAAAAATTTTCAATGATCCCTTTAAGAAAATGATAGAAAATGACAATTTCATTTTAATCTGGCAGATTACACTGTCATCAATACCCACTTTAAAATTGAATATAATCTACAATCTATATGTATAAAACTAATGGCCTGTTCATATTCATCAGATATTGTGCAAAACAGCATATAACATTTTCCGTATATTATTATAATATTGAAAGAGTATAATTTTCATTTAAATTAAATCACAAGATAATACCATTTTATAAATATCATAGTATATATTATATACTTACTATATAACATAATGTAAACAATTTCTAGTCTATATATATATTGTAACAGAAATATCTATACCTATCATTTTATAACGATTCATATTTTAATCTTTTAATGCAATCATCAAACCTATATTACAATTTTACTTTATAAAATATTATTTATTATGGTTTTGTTTTTTTTTTTTTTCTATGTATGACTTTACACCACAACTGACAATTTCCAGAAGAAGAATAATACCCTATAATACAAATATATATAACCGATACCTTCCAAGCACAAAATACTATAATATTATAATAAAATAATCAGCTGTTTGATTTAACTACCGTAAATAATATGCGCTTAGAGAGAGAAAGATATTATTATAAATATATCTATTATACACCCAGTGATAATTTTTTTTTAAATTTTTTATTAAAATTTATTTTTGTACTAGAAATTGACATAATATCATAAGTATAGCGCAAGCATATAATTTGTAAAATTTAAAGATTGACAAGCCTTCGTTTTGTTATTATTGTATAATAGATGTATTAAAATTAAATGCACAAGGATTTTGTTATTATTATAAGCGTTTTGTTATCTTATAATTTTATTTCTCTCTTATTTCAGGCTGTTTTATTCTATATTATTTGCGGTATGTTTTATATATTTATACCTAAGCCTGTAAACGATAACAGATTTACAACAAAAATCTATTTAATTGGCATGGCAAACTCTAATATAATATAAGAAAATTTACATAAAACCAATTTACTGTCTATTAAATGTTTTCGGCACCCACACTGTAGCATATAATGGTAGAGTACTTGACTATGGCCAGGGACCAGGGACCAGGGATCGATTGCCGATCTGGTCAAAAAATGAAAAACTATCCAGTCTTTTTTTTCAATGTAAATATTTACCAGAAACATTAATTGCAGTAATTTTGACATGTAGGAATCTCTCTGGAGACGTTTCGGAGTGAACCATTATCAACTGTCGGTCCCGCTGCCAGGATACGTAAAATTGATAGGGTAGTATATTAGAGTGACTGCAGACACATGTTTACAATCAATGGACGGGGTTTTTGCACACAATATCTTTTCGAAAAATAATTTAATATCAAATTCATTTAATCTCAATAAAGAGGAATCATTAAAATCAATATGACTCTCTTTAATTTATACCGTGCGTATAGGTTGTTTAAGCTCAAGTGGCCTTCGGGTTGATAATAAATAAATAAATAAATAAATAAAAAAAAAAACGGATATATAATAAAGTTTTCAGAAAAATATTATTAAAAATTGCAATGTTGTAGGAGGTTATTGTTCGGATCAAGGTCTAAAATCTTCGCTTCAATCAAAAGCTAAATAAATCAAAAATACTGATTTATAGGAAGAGCAACCTACTTTTATTCATCTCAAAACATATTCAAATTGTAATTTACTTAATAAGCGACGTTTCATCTCTTTTATAATTTTTTGTGTGCGTGTGTGCGTTGTTTTTTAAATGAGGTCTCAATAAACGCCAACGTTTGATCTTGTTCAAATGTCAATATAAGTTCTCTTACATTACATTCACGGTGTTATATATTTTTATATATACGCAAACCTCTATAATAATTATGCAGTGCATTTAAATATATTAAATACGCTATACAACACAAAACTAGTACAATTTTTTATGTGCTTCCAAAGTAAAGGTAGATCAAATTGGCGCCAGACATAAATCACCCCACACCAAAAAACTATATTATATGCGTGAATTTAACATTATATTGCAGCCATATAAAGAAGTAAAAAAGGTGACTATTTAATTCTTGTACTTGTACTTGTACTTTGTATAATACATACTCTTCGCTATCGTATACATGTCCTACAACTTTCTTTCCTTCACTTCAATCATCATCATCATCATCATCTACATCAATATAATATCATAATATCATATTGGATAGGTGCATATATTGCATAGCATAATATATAGTGAGCGACAAAACATTTATAGCAGATAGATATATTTATTATAATAATAAAAGTATAATAAAAATGTTATAAAAATAAAAATAAATGCGATTACTTTTTGTACGTGACTTTAATAATGTCGTTGTTTATATGGTTGCAATGTAGCAAAAATTATTCGAAGAACATACCAAAAAAATCTATATAGAAATGTTACATTGGAAACAAAATGTTAAGGGTCACAATTATACAACATAATATTCGAATAAGGTACAATCAGAATGACATTAAATATATATAAATATAGATACTAGATAGATATAATAAAAATATTTAAATTACAATTAAATTCTGTAATATATTTAATAGTTTTAGCGTTATTGTGTATATGGGTAAGATACAAATATTGTGTAGGTATATTGAGACACGAGTTTCTTTTTAAAACCCTACCCAAAATCTGAATATGGAATATTTATTATGTCAGCACGAACTTTCTGTGTTTGCAATTTTGTTAATTTGCATTTTAAAAAAAAAAAACTAAATTAAAATAAATATTGTACCTATTGCAGTTAATTATTAATTGTTTTTTTTTTTTTTGAATTCTGGTGAAAATGATGCCGTTTGTATAAAAACTCAGATTCTTAAATAATATTTAATAGAAGAGCTAAGTTTCGTAATGAGATTGTTTAGTTTTCTTGCGATCTTATCTGATTATATATTCATTAAAAAAAAAAATACATTGAATGAAAAAAAAACCAACCCTCCCGAATATCAATCAATTGAAATCGACTCAAAGCGCAAATGGAACGAAATTTTAATAAAATACTTAGTTTATAAGCAATTAATTCATTCACAAAGACTATAAATTAATGTTTGAAATAAAACATTTTTTTTGTTGCTTTTAATTAAATTATGAATAAGCAATAATAAGTAACATAAAACTTCATAAACTTACCACAAAAACGTAAAATTTTAGATCGGGTTGTTTTAAATTAAAAAAAAAAATATTATAAAATTATAAACAATAAATTAATTTATTATAGCGTGTGAGTATTCATTATCTTGTGATATAGCTGAAGCACACACCGCACAGACAGAAAAAACAACTTCCACTTCACTTAAGATATATCACTTCTGACTTCCACACACAAGTTAATTTATATTTATAATACATACTTATATATTATCAAGCATAAATATGCGCTTAGGCTTATGTGTTTTTAAGTTGATGTAGATTATCATTTTATGCAAATTAAGACACTATAAGGTGGTTATGCGTATATGTAATGTGTTCTGATACGGATATTTTTTTTTTCTTTTGGCAAAACACTTATTCATATATATATATAAAAAAAAAAAATAATAATAGGTGAAAAAAAAACGAAAACAAGACGATATCACGCGTTCTCAGGTGTATAAAAGGTACACAACATAAGATATATGAAAATGATCAAACGGCACGCGAATCCAATTCATGTAGACCATATCGTTATAGCATAATCATCAATTTATTTTATATTTTACTTCTTATTTTTATCAATTTATGAATGGATTATTTTCAAAGTGCATTGAAATTTGAGTTATGGCTTTTACAAGAATGGAAAAAGATAATAACCAAAACCATATGAATTGAAATGAATGAAGCAAAAAAACTCATGAACGTAAAATATTATATCATTTTTTTTTTCTTTTTATGTTTGATCACATTAAATTATAGTAATTTTATATGATATTAGATAAAATCCATTGAAATTATTCTTCTGATGGTAATTCCATAGAATATGAATAAATGAATAATATAAACAGACAAACCACTCTTATGCTTAAATATAATTCCGGTGCGATGTCTATATCACCTCACCACCAATCAACAATTTCAATAATTTTTAAATGCACTTTAATCAAATATCTGCGATTCGAAATGAGCATATAAACTAAAATTTGTCGTAAAATTTTTATTATTAACTATTTAATGCGGCTATTACTAGAATATGATGAAAATATTGAGATTAAAGGCACTTTGTTATGTTTCTTAGTAAGTACTAAAAAAAAAAACAAAAAACATTCCTTATTATTTATGTTCAGTGTTCACACAAAAACACGTTATAAAATTAAGTAATAAAATACTGTTAAAATTAACATATATCTATGAATAATACCTGTAATATAATTAACCAGAAAGCAAAATGCTTTTGTACAATAATCTTATTTAGTTATCCTCTGCTGTTTGTTGGTATACATAAAGCGATCTTACAATCTATGAATCTAATACGTATAGCTATTGCACACAGTAATATTTCTATCCACATCATTTTTTCCCATTAAATTATAGTAATTCTTGTGAAGTTGTAGTGCATTTACTCAAAAAGCATAATATAATATAGTGATTATAGTTTAAGCTGAACTTTGTTAAGCTTAAACACCGAAATTGTCTATTGTGCGCAATTATTATGATAGTAAATAATTCACATACGTATAGAATTTTTATAAGTATATATTTACGATTGGTTGCAAAACAGCATTAGGATGATAAATTTTAAATGTATCGTCGATCATTAGTAGAAAGATAGAAAAGGTCTTTTTTATTTGCATGAAATATTTATACTTAATTGTTTTTTTTTCTTGTCTTTTAATTTGTTTATTCACTTAATTTTTATGAATTATTAGATTTTTCGTTAAAGATATATTGTTTAGAAAAGACAAAAATTTCATAAATGTTGTAAAAATTAAAAGAAATGTAAAAATCTTAAGTCATTCATGTTTATTTAGTGAATCGTTCAAATATATCTTCTGTTTTCCCTGAGTTGTATCAGGAACGCTAAAAGTAGCTAATAATAACTGTCTCTAATTATCACGCTAACTATTTATATAAACAAAAAAAAATAACATCAAGTTGTTCTTGATATTATTTATTTATGATTATAGAATTTTTATTTGCATGCATCAATGACATTGAGTTGTACTAAATGCTTAAGATATTTCACTTTTTACACCTAATATAATTTCAATTTAAAATTAAAAATTGTTTTTAATCGAAATAAATGAAATTAGCCCATTTCAATTATTATTTATAATCTTAAATTTACATATTATAATGTAATGAATATTCTGATTCAATATACTTTAGTCATTCTTATTATGAAACATATAAAAATGTCAATACGAATGCATGCCAAACTACCAATAATTCACTGAATTAGTTTTCAATTCTAATATCATTTAAATATTTATATATCATTTTATAGACAATTATTTTGCGATGCCATTTGCATAAACAAAACGAGGCTTAATAAAATTAGATGTTTACATAAGAATTTCGATTTAAATGTTAAGTTCATAATTAATGAAACAAATAAAATGATCTTACTTTGTTGCTAGTAAATTAAATAAATTCATTCATTTGTGTCCTATATTGACTTAACTTCCCACGTAAATTACTTTCGTGTTTTTTTTTTTTAACTTTCAAGCGAACAGCAGACATACACATTACTTAGTACTCACAAGCATTTGGCAGTAATTTTCTAAACGTGTAATTAACAATATGATTGTATAAGTAAAGAAAATGGTAGCGAGTTAATTGTAATTGAAACCATTTAATTTCGGAAACGGGAAATATTTGCTTTAAAATTAGTTTACCGTATTGAAAAGATTTTAATGTTTTGATTTAATGAATACAAGGTTTTAATACCTATGTATTGTATAAATATTAATTTACATTAAAAAATAAAATAAATAGCAAATCGATCTGATTTCAGCATTAAAAAAAATAATAAAAATTACATATTTTCATCTAGGACTGTTCCTGACTGATATTTTTCACTGTAAGCCAACTTTTTTAAACAATCAAAATTTTCAAATAAGATTCTTTTTTTTATTATTTGTCTCACTACTGTGTAAGAGAAATATTATCACAAGCGACAGTCATCTATAAAAAATATAAAAGGTTCTCAATAAATTCTATATTTTCATGAAAACATTTGAATTCAAGATGATGGGGTTATAAATGGTTTTGCCTTTGGAGAGTGGATAAAATGAAAACGGAAAACTGTTTTTTTTAGATAATCTATTCCAATGTAATAACATATTTTTATAGCTGTAAATATATTGTATTGAAAAATTTGATTGAAATTTGATGAATATTTTATCGATTGTTTATATATATGTCGAAATATTTTTGTTGTTACATTTAAATTTTGTTTTATTTGCATATATATATATAAATTTAATATATTATACACCAACACTTTTATAATCTCCGCATATAAATATGTATACAGAATAGAATATATGGTAGTTGTCAGAGTTTCGTTAATCATGATCATCAAAATATGTAGGCATATAAATTTTCTATTTATTATGTTTACACTTGGAGAGCTTAGATGGTAAATGAAGCGTATAAAATGATTGTATAGAACTCTACTTACACGGCGGCATGTTTAATATTAACACTTTACACTTTATAATACCAGAATTGCATTACAAAACAATTCAACATAATATAAACACGCGCGTAGATTTTAACTGCACCTGAGGGGTATATAATACAAATGATGGTTGTGAAATTATTGTACGCGCCAGATACAGATCACCTCATGTCATATAAAATATACTTACAAATATTAAGTATTTAGCCTCTGTCTGCCTGGTCTGATCTCACTTGTAATGAAATGTGCAAAGACAAAAACGTACATTATTTTATTTTTTTCTTCTCTTTTTTTTTTGTACTTTATTAAAACGTATAATGTTAGACAGTACCGCATATAAATAAAAAAAAGTAAAAAAAAAAGAAAACTATGTCTAGATACTCTCCACATAATAAATGTTTGCACATACAATATAAAATAATAGTTAGTAATATTAAATTAAAACGTAGTCAATTTAGATTTAAGTTAAGTTGAGCTGTGTGCTATGTTGATGTTGTTGTTGTTGTTAGATATTTTCGTTGCATAATCACAACACGCATTAACTTTTAATGTCTTTATACTTTATCTACTTATCTATTAAGGTTTACTAAACATTAATCAACAGGTAATATACACAATACACACTATAGCTGTTTAGTATATATCAATATATGTAATGCGTAGCATATATGTATGTATAATTGTATATATATTTTTTTTTAAATACATATATATATATAAATATATTGAAATTGAATGATATATTAGATATCTAGCTATATATCGATATATTGACGACATATTAATAGGTTTGAACATAGTAAATTGTATAGCTGTAGATTATAGCTAACAGAGGTAAAGAAAAAAAAATGTACAACCGCGCAACTCTAAGTAAGTAATAAGTATATAAATAAGGATAAAATATAAATTATTTAACATTCTCCGCAGTTAAGTCAATATTTGCATTCCATCATAATCTATATTAACTAACTTATTATAGTTAGTTGATCATTTAAATATATAGGTACAATAAACTATATATAAGTATATGATATTAGGTACGTTACTCTATAGACATTGTGTACATGTTTATTTTGATTGATGGATATCTAATATTAAATATGCTAGCTGCTTAAAATAGCCGACTAAATGTTAATAGAAATAAAATTTTAGTTGTATTGTTGTACAAATCTCATAATGGGAAAGTCTTTGAGATTCGTTTAAATATTGGTAATTATTTAGGATTTTTTTGAAATGATATATTTGACGATAAGAAATCCATTGAGAATGATTTTATAAAGAATTATAATTGAAGAATCGGTAGACATAGTTTTCATGTTGAGAAATAAAAGTCATCATGGCACAAATCAGTGTAATTGGATTAAATTTGTTATGGTTACTGCAATCCAGAGTTTCAAAAAATTTCGGTACTGCTTAAATCAGTAAAATTCAACTATAATCTCTGCTAAAATCCTAAAATAGCATCTGTACATTTAATTATTTGATGAAAATATATACGAAACATTAAAGTTTATTTGTGCTTTGCATTAAGCTAAGCTATTCAATACTAAAATATTGATTATTTTTCTCCCGAAAAACTAAATTTTCTTCACAATTCCTCCTATATTAAGCAATAAAATTTAAACATCATTAAAGCATCATTGAATTTTCATATAATTTTAATCTATTAGTAAATAAATAAACATCTGCCATAGTCTGTATCCAACGCCACCTAAACCAAACAATCCACATTTAAAATTAACATATACGCACACAAAATTCATAAACAGATTTGTCCAATAAATATAAAAGCATGACAAATTGGTGCAAACATTTCCATTTCACACTTGAATACAATTGATTCTGATTTTATTTATTGTATTAAGCTTCCGCTATATTGTTTTTTCTTTTCACTGTCATCCTTTACAAATCAAAAAAATTATTCATTGCTCGTTTAATAAATTTATTGACCGGAACGTTATTATTATTATTGTTTTTTTTTTTTTTTTATTACTATATGTAACTGTGCCTTTGCCAATGTTATTAAAAGGTAAGCATCCACATTTTATACACAGAAAATATAAATAAAATAGAATATTTTGAACGCCTCTTAAATAAACTAACACAATAAAAAAAAAAAAAAAAAAACTATATTGTCATTGACAAACCATGTCCGATAAATCAATCAGGAATGCCAATAGATCAATTATACTAAAATTACACGCATAATTTATGAATGAATTCTCTTTTTTCTCTTTTTCATGTATTTTTTTTTCTTTTTTTCAGTTATTTTTTCTGTTTTTGTTATTTTTGCTTTGTGGCGGCAATACTTTTATGCTGGTCATATAATGGAAGAAAATTGATACGTTTAATTTTGGTAAGAGAGATATAATATAACGATCGAATTAAAAAAAAGTAAAATATGTAAATTTAAATGTTCTCGCTTAGCGAATAAAGATGTTTGGTATAATATTATTGGATTTTATGCGAGCTACGTTGCCGGTACCAGTTACAATTCCTGAATGAATTGAGCCGTTTTCTTTTGACATCTTATTCAATTTGATAGATATTATCCACATCAATGATTCAATTTGAATACAATGGTGAATTTTCACAGTTATTAGACATTTATTATATTACAATAATATTTCTGATAATTCCAGAAACAATTAGAATATTTATATTCAATTTTCTTTCATGCAAAATCTGAATAAAAGAGAATGATGACATTATGCATTTATAATTATGAAAGTGGTAAAAAAGAAAAAAAAAGAAAAAGAAAAAGAGTAGTGACGAATATTATTTATTTGTCAATACTTTTAATTGCATATAATTTTATAAATAAACAAGAGAATAAACAATTTTATTCCGGGTGGATTGACCTCATTTAATAATCATCTTGAAGGTATGTACTTTCTATTAGCAGGTTGTGTATGAACAAAACAAAACAACAACAACAACAACAACAACAACAACAACAACAACAAAATTAAACAAATAAAATCTAAATACAATATTTCATATTAAGAAAATAAGCATAAATATAATTTGCAAGTAAATGCAAAAATGAGCGTAAAACGCGTGAGATATTTATATGTTTTAATATTGTAAGGTCTGTATGCAATGCATATTATGTTTATGATTATGAATTTGTACCAGCAAACTAGCCAAGTATAATACCAGCTCGAATTTCTAAACTTGCAAAAAATACTTAACAAAAAAAAACAAAAATAAAAAAAAAAACAAATAAATAAATAAATAAATAAAAATAAAAAAAATAAAGTATATTTTATTTAGAACGACGTGTTTAAAAGTATTTGTAACAGAGTAACACACGATGAAATAAGAAGTATTTATTATTAAAATATATATTTTAATCAGAAATCGTTTTGCTTTTTGCCATATAAAGTGGTTAGTAGGTATTTGGTGTTGTGTTTTAAAGTGTACACTATGCGCTACATTGAAATTAAAACCGCATAATACTTGAACTCAAGTAATATAATAATTATTTGCATTTTGTAGAAATATATGGCATTCAAGTATGTATTTTGTATGTAATAAAATTAATAATAAAAACAAAAATCTAGGAAACAATGAACAAAATAATACACTTCACGACGAAATATTTAAATATATTAAATATTTAAATAATTATGGATATATCAAAGCAAATGGTTATGTTTATGTCACAAAAAATTACTTTCTAAATTATAAGCTCTCGACTTGATTACATTTTGAATTCGATTTTAGTGTTTAACGGCAATGGAATTGCTATTCATTTTTCTTATATTTCGGAAAATGTTTTCTTTTTAAATTTTCTTTAAGTTTTAAATGATTTAAAAATAGTCAATATTTAACGCTCATAATTGTATTAATACAAATTAAGGAAGACTTATCAAGGCTTTTTTTATATTTGTCACATTACTGATTTACATTTGAAATCAGTGATTCTCTCGATCGTCAATTACATTTTAAATATAAATGCATTAAATATTTTTAAAAAAAAATGTAATCCAAAACACAATGTAATTTATTCCATTTTTCAGAACTGTGATTAAATTACAAGAATTTTTTTTTTATTTTTTTTTGTGATTCCATATCTCTGCATGAAATAAATAAAACAGTAATTTTACTCCTATTTAGTTTAATTGTAGTTAAAGTCAGTCTAACATAGATTGTTGATAACTTCGATGTTTTGTGTTCTGTGTGCTGTGCGCTATGTCTACGATTTTCTTGTATTGAATTACATTCGATGAATACATCAAATATTTGAGTTTCAATTCACGCAAAAAGACTAAGGGCGGTATTCTCATCTCTTTTAGCGATTCGCTAAGCTAATAAAAAAAATGTATTCTCACCGTGTTAGCGATCGTTAAGTACGTGAATATTTTTCTTTATTAGCGAACCGCTATGACTTTAGCGATCGCTTATTAAACGTACGCTAAACCAAAATGTTGTGAATACCGCCCTAAGCATCTAAAAGCATTTAACCATTTTTCAAATACCTACAATTAAAACAATTATAAACTATATCACCACAAAGTATTTTAGTGAATGAGAGTTCTAAAATAATGGTATGATACAAAGTGAATAGAGCGTAAATTTGCACTGCGCACTTTGATTTTCATATCCGATCTGTTAATTAACAGTTTTTGTTAATTGTTTAATACTTATTATTATTGTGTTTTTTAAAAACAATTAAACATTCGTAATTTATATTTCTGCTGAGCACAGTTTTTTTTTTTTTTTTTAATTACTTTCTGTTTTTTGTTTTTTGTTTTATTTTCATAATTAAGAATGTATAAGCAAATAAATGTAGGTGAACAAGGAATCAAAACATGTAGAATGAAAACAGTGCAATTTCTGAAATATGTTTTTATTATTTATTTTTTTTTCTTTAATTATAATTTCTGGTTGAAATCATTAAGTGATTGTTTTATTGCTAAAAAAAGGTTCATCTTAGATCTTTCATGAAAATCGCAAGAATAGCTCATCAAATATGATTTTTATGGAATTAAGTAGGTATTGAGTAACAGGTCGAAAAGATCATAAATTAATTGGTGTCATAGTCAATTAACTTCTTTTTTTCTTTTTATTTGGAGTTAAAATTCACTTTATTGCTTTAATATGTAGACTATTTACGATTTCAACTCTGACCAATAATGTTTATTAACTAAATATGAATAGAATAGGTATGATTAAATGAATGTTTTCCAAATTAAAATATTTATATGCTCGTATTATATTTCAGAGATCATGCACTAAATTTTCTCTTAGTAGTTAAGGGAATTTTCCTATGCACCAATTTATTTATTTACTCAAAAAAAAAAAAAGACTAGACGCAGCAAATTGTTTATTCATAAAAAGGAAATTGCATTCTTTTTTATTTATTTATTATTTAATCAATAGTCGTCAAAACATTGATAAGATTTGTGTTTTTTTTTTCATTATTTTTTTTTCCTATTATTTACTTGGAGAATGCGGGAATGAATTAAAAAATAAATAAATAATAGTTTTTATCAATAATCAGCGTACTCAGACTCAAATCAACTGTAATACATTTTTATTGTGTATGCGTGCGGTATAAATGAATTCACAAGAAAAGCATTCTTGATCGTTTTTTAAATAAGGTGTATTCAACTCGCACCCTTTTATTACTGAAGACCTTTTATTAATTTATATATCATATTACAATTATTATGTTCATAATATGTTATTCTCGTTGCACCATTCATTACGTCTCGAAATTCCATTCACGTAGTTTCATTTAAAGACAAATTAAATGCATACACATGGTCACGTCGTTGTATTTTAATATTTCTTTTAATTTTTATTATTTGCAAAAATAAACAATATATATAATAAGTACCGCAGCAAGATAGGAGAATATTATGTTAAGGTCAGACAGCGAATAACAATCCATATCAGCAATTTGTCCATTAAATAATTTGTTAGTTTAATGCTGATTTTTAATTTCGTAAAAATAAAATGCACGCTTCATTCACTTAAGAATGCAAATATCTCTAAAATTAAAATAACAAAAAAAAAAAAAAAATTGGTGTTGATGTTATACTTATAAGTTATAAATGTGCAATATGCTATTATAAAACAATTATCCATAATTGCCCATTCAATATTAGGATATCGATATATGGTATCAATGAGAATATTTCCTCTGAAATTTATTCTATACATCAACATGGGATAAGATTCATTCATTCTATTTTAAACAATTTAAGAAGATCATTTCATTTTGATCATTAAATTAACAAGATTTAAACAATAATTTCGCTGTCTGAGCCAGGGATGAGCAAAATTTTTTATTTATTTCTTCATTCTTTCTTTTTTAAAATACGTATTATCCACTTTTATTTAAAATACATGGAAAAAATTATAAATACTTTTATGAAATGAATATATTTTATATACAAAGAAAAATATGGAAAAAAAATACTTTCATCTTGCACATTTTAAATAAAATAACTTAATAACATAAAACCTCATTCAAAAATAGAACTGAAAATTTCAAATTTGGCATATGCCAATGAAATGCTTGCAGACCGGCAAATGCGTTGTGCAAACTCTCCAAAATCATTCCACGAATATTTATATTAAAAACCCAATCAATGGAATATACCAATGGAATTTGTAATGTTTATTGAGCAGAAATATTTTAAATACAACTTTTTTTTTTTTTCAATATCTCTATAAGATACTTTTTGAAAATACAAGTATTATTTCATGCTCCATCCATGATATGTGCCCCTGCCCATATATCGATTTGATATTAAAAATTCTTAACTACACTCTAGTTTTTAATGGCTGGTTATACATAAACTCAAAATATAATTTAAGAAAATAATAGTTAAATACACATCATTTCGATTTGATTAAAATCGATTTAATAATAATGATTCTGGTAAAAGGCGATCATCCCATACAACGTACAATAAAACGTAATATTGTATATGTAATGTGACGAGAAATATGCCGTTGTTGTTCATGTTCATTTATCTATACCGCGGACACGTTCAAAGTAAAAATTCTTAATTAATCTGTTCAAGATCAACGTCGTACAAAAAGTAATGTAAGTAAATTGATATGAAATAAAAAATAAACCCAATACTAATTACTGTGTGGATTGAGGATGTATTATTGTAATTGCATATTTTGTTATACATATTTGCAACTAACTACATTTAAGTATATTTCTACATACTCGCATACATGATGCTGATTTTAAATTTATATTAATAAACGATTATATATATTGTGCAATGATTTAATATTAATACATTTGGATATCGGTTTTTAATTGCAAATATTTATAATAATTTAGTGAGAGTAGAAAACCAAGGCACTGTTCAACATTTATTGTAATAGTAAATTTATGTTTTACTGGCATATTGAAACAATTAACAGCCATGAACCTAATCATGGAATATTAACTATGAATAGGTTGTAATAATAAAATGTGTTATTAAGATATAAGATATAAGGAGTCTGCAGTAAGTGCTATATAACATAGCGGTAGGAAGCACTGATTATAGATAAAGCATACAAAAAGCTTATTTTATTGACACCTAGACATACATATTTTCATTATTATATATTAATGAGTTATAGCTAAATTTAAAGTAAAAAGAAATAACGTGCTATCAAATTATAATCAACTATTATTTTCAAAACCAACACACGTGCCGCATCGTATATAGAACTTTCGATATACATTTTTGTTTTTTTTTTACTCTGTTCGATCATTGATTAAAATAAAAATAAAAAATTGATTCAAAAATTTACTTATAATTTTCAAGGTGATGTGAAGTTATCAAATATTGTGTAGATAATTTGTGTATTGTATTATTATTGCAACAATATACAGAAAAAATAAATCATTCGGATTCAAATAACGAAATATGACGCAATTTTTATTATAAATTCTTCATGTGCCATATAATATTTTTAAAAATTACCAATTATATCGGCACAGACATCAAAATTTGCTTATGAATCTCTATTTGTACATTGTAGGGATGTGCGGTGTGCTGATTAAAATAGTGAAATTTTACTTTACTTGAAACTGGAATATTTAATTAATAAAATTAATTAATTAAATCAATTTCAGTGACAGAATTTGTATACATCAGACATTTAAGATTTGAATGTACATTAAATAGAAATAATCTATATGTTTATTGTTCATTCTATATTTAATAGATAAAAAGTATGCGGCTTTGCAAGGATCATATGTAGTGCACACAGCCCTACATCATTTGATATTTTTCTAATAAAAATAATAAATTAAATAAACTCAAAGACAAAAACTATCGTCATTTACTTATCGATAAAATTAAAATGTTTACATTCAAAAGCATATAGAAATAAAGTGAGAAAGAGAAAGAGAGAGAAGAAAAAAAAACACAAAAATAAGAAAAAATTCCAAGAAATAAATTATTTAAATTAATACAAATTACGAAACCAAGTCAATGCAAAATAATCAATTTACCATATTTTGTTACTTCTTTTTTATTTTATTTTTTTTACTGTTCTTGTTTTTATATTTAGGTTGTTTAAGTTAAATTTAATTTGACCTCTTAATAAATAGATATAGTATAATATGTGTAACGTGTTGTCTAATTGAAAAAAATTGAAGAAGAATAAAACAAAATTTACAAACAAACAAACAAAAAATCAAACAACATTTTTTTCTGTAAACTCTCTGTTCATGAGTAAAGTACCTGCGCACCGTATATAAAACTTAAATAGAATAATATATTTATTATAATAAATGCGTCGCGCTTAAATATAATATTGCTTAGAAATGAAATGAAATGAAGTGCTATGTTTATTTGCATAAATCATCACTTTATATTAAACAGCACCCCGCTAATAATAATAATAATCATAATAATAATAATATGCATTTATAACCGGTTGCAACTTGTGCATTGTGTACGTTGCTCAATATGATTGAAGAATGAATATGATTTTTTTTTTTTTTGTTTTTTAATTTCTTTTCATTTCTTATGATGATTCAAAAAGATGCGCAAGAGATGAATTTGATGGGAGACTTATAAGACATGCTGTTTAATTTGAATATCAAACAACATAATAAAATTAATAATAATTGAAGATGATGAGAATGATGGTATAATGCAACATTCTTCAAGTCACATTAAAAACAAAATATTTTCAGATATCTCTTCAATTTCTATATACATATATATGTGTAAAGTATACAAAATATGTTTACATTTCAAAGTATTATTTTTTTATCCATTGATAAATCTAAATATGGTGTAATGCATTTTACCGCAAGAAAACCGTTACAAAGTAAATGTGATATTTATAAAATTATAGATTTTTACTAAAAAAAAAAAATATATAAAAAAATGAAAACCCAATTTATCATTTTGTTAATGATAGATGAATGGGTTTTCTTATATTTTTACCTAAACAAAAAACCCAAATCCAGACACCTCAAAAATATTCAATATTTTTAAATTCTATTTGAAAAAGCGGTACATTCAGAAAAACAATTGGTCGAAAATAACATATTATAATATTTGAACGAAAAAAAACATTTATTATAAAATCTGGTGAAATTGAAAGATGTAAAAACAAAAAGAAGAAAAATTAGAACATTATTTATTAATAAGAGTATAGAAAAATATCTATCAAAAACAGTACATGCGTGTCCATAATCGTCATATGTTTGTAGTTTTCACTTTTATGTACCATTTCAAATTATGATGCAGAATATTTAATCGAACATTACAAATACTAATTAAGTTTCTACCGATTCTTTGATTGTTTTAAAAAATCTTCTGTCACCTCTGTTAAGAATGCTTTAAATCAATTGGGACAACAGAATTGTGTATAAGCATTCTCATTAACAAATAACTAATCAATCTATTAATAAATCAATATTTATGACCAAAACGTTTGAAAATATATCTACATTCTGTCTATACCATCAAAATTATGACAAAAACTTTCAATTAACGAAATCATTTGTTTGTTTTGTTTTGTTTTGCTTTGCTTTGCTTTTTTAATTTAGAAGGTACATTGCGTGTCACAATAATATATCAATTCGATATCACTTTTCTGTACCCATTCTAAAGAAAAAAAAAAAAAAAACAAAGTTCTGTGTATAATAAAACTATAATTTTGAAATATGAACAAAATAAAATAAATAAAAAAAAAAAAATCGAAAGCATGTCCAATTATTGGTTTTTTTTAAATTTCATTAATAAACATAAAAGAAAAGATAACATATTTTTATCATCATTTATATCATTTTGCGATGTACGCATATTTACAAGTCCAAATAAAAACTAATAATTATCACCTCAAACTATAAAAGAACAAATGGAATAAATGTGCACGACACAAACAATTAAAAATTAAAAGCGAAAACAAAAAACCCAACAACAAATTTTATAATTTTATACTGTTCAATCCGCCTGAAAATAAATGTTCGGTACTAAACGGATTTTGTTTGTTTTTAATTATTTACTTTTATGCGATCAAGGCTTTTTTCTTTTCGTGAAATTACTCAAAAAAAAAACACATTATTTCTATTTTATAATTATTTATTTTTTTTGGTATCATAAACCGATAAGAATTCATTTTTTTTTGTGCGTTGCCTTTACATTCAGATAAATGTAAAATTATAAACCTATTACTTAAATAATATGATTTATAGTTTATTCGTCGAGTGTAAATTACAATTTTTAAGTTTCGACAAGACATAAATAATAATAATAAAAAAAAAACAAAAAAAACAAAAAAATGAAAGTGTGTATGTGAATGAAAGCACATGCTATATAATTTTGACCTCTTTTTGTTTACATAATAATTTAGAAAAAGAACAAAAATATACAGAATCACATACAATAACACACATACACATACACACTTTCATACCGAGGATTTTAATAAATTACATATTAACGATTGCGATTAAGTTAGTATTTCTATTTTGTTAAATAAATTCCTATTAAATTATAATCAGTACAAGGTAACATCTTTCAATATTATTTATATATATTTCATATATTTATGAATAGTATACACGATATACTAACTCAAAAAAAACCTCACACCGTTTATTTATTCATTTTATTTTATTTTTAGAGTAGGTACTTATTAGGTATTAGAAAATTAATTTTCCATACGTGTGTTATCATTATCACTAAATAAAAAAAAAATATATATATATATAAAAAAAACTGTTTTTTTTTTTTTTGTTATGGTATTTAATGGAATTTAATCTATAATATTCTTTTGTCGATTAGTTATAAATCAAAATAAAATTAAACCAAACAAATAATAATGACTCTAACATTTTTGATATTATAAAAGATTTCATAACAATCTAACCGCACGATTTTCTTGTTGTTGCTGTACGTTGTTGTTGTTGTTAATTGTTATAAATCTGCTAAAGCCACCGATTCGAAGACTGATTTTATTTTCAAGTGGGTACATACAAATTGACAGGTCTTTTAAAATATCCCGCTTCTAGTGACAAAACATATAATTAATTAAATATTTGATATAAACAATTGAGCGCACGAGTTGTGTATAGAAATAATATTTATGAAATAATTAAGTAACGAATATTTGTTGTTTTTTTTTCTTATTTTCTTCTGAGAACTGCTAAAAGTCATTATAATTGATTATATAACAAAAAATGTGACTTACCATCAGGAGGTACAAAATCTTGGCATAAACGGTAAGCTGTGGTAACCTGAAAAGAAAAATAAATAATAATGTTGATTATCTTTCTTTGTTTTTTTTATTAGATTTTTTTTTTTTTACTTTCTAAATTTTTTTTTATAAATTATATTATTAATAAATAATTTACAAGAAATTTAAATTAATAACTTTATTATAGTCCCTATAATAATTTTTAAAATGATTAAAACGGTCATTGAACGCATCTTATTTTATAACTCGGTTAAAGAGTTATTCACAAAGACCAAATAACACTGTGATCATAAAACGTAATGTAACGTAACATAAGCCCTAGCATGGGAACCATGTCTATATCCTTTAAGAGCTGTGAAATAGATTATTGTTTTGTCACTGGCCAAAATTCTTTTATTTTTACTGATCGTTTATAATTTTTTTACTGACCAAATAATTTGTTTCCATATTATTTTTTATTTAGTTTTTTTTTTACAAACTTTTCCAATAACTCCTTGTTTTTGTATTTTTTTTTGAATTTTTTTTTGTAGGTCAATTTTAAGTGTCCTTAAAAATCATAAGTTTTTTTTTTTACCAAAAATTAGTCTTTCACTTAACTTTATTTAAATTCTATTTATTTCTTTCTATATACATTTTTTTTAAAATCGTATAAAAATATTGACTAAATTAACACATTTTTTAATGATACAATTTTAAATGAATTGGAATATATTGTGACTAAAGTTAATCTGTTATTCTTACTTATTAATATATTATTATTTATTTCTAAATGCATCAAAAGTATATTGTAAAAAAAAAAAATCATCATCGATTCACGACAACTATGTGAATTATGAGTATAAGCAAATAAACTTTCGTAAAAGTTGCGCGAATACAAATATTTTTGTAATCACATATATTTTCTATAAAATGTCAATAGGTTATAGAAAAAGGTTATAAGTTGTATATATAAGTATATAAGCCAATGCTGATACTTGTGTTTTGTTTTGGATATCTATTTCGATAACAAAATTTCATAGAGTTTTGATATTGAAGTATAATATTAAATACTTAATGAATGTGTGGTTGTACAACTAGAGAATAATTATTAATTCGAAAATATTAATAAATCTAATGCGAATGTATAATAATTAATTATTAATAAATCAATTAATGGTCTTTTTCGATTTTATTTAGTATTTATATATTGAATTGGTATACAAAATGATATTAAATTATTTATTACGAAAATAATCACAATGTTGTACTGTTTGAAAATAGTTTTCGAGATAATTAACGGAAAAAAAAAATGAAAAACATGTCTTTTGATTAGAATACAAAAGAAGCGACAAACGAATAGATTTTGCTTCATTTAAAAAAACAAAAACAAAAAAGTAATAAATAAATAAATAAAGCTTTGTTTAATTGCGGTTTTTCATCGATGTCCGAGTACTCTTCAGTATTGATTAAAGATTGAAATTATGTGATTTTCCCATATTACTTTGCTCTTTAAAATGAAGCCAATAAACATATTTTTTTCTTTATACCTTTTACGATTTTGTTTTGAATTAAAAATGTTATGAGGTTAGTCAAGTTAACCATATACTTATTATTTCAAGTTATCAAAGCTTTAATTTTGAACTAAACGGGAAAGCTGTTGCTATAATTTACTCAAGCACAGTTTAAAATTTAAACTTTATAATAAATTTACTACAATTTGTTATAGGGTTTTTTGTTTTTTTTGATAGAACTGGTAGAGGCATTAGTCAAGGTAGAATTTTTTCATATAAACGCAATCAAAAACCGTATGTAAAACGCTACCCATAGAGAAAAGTGGCATTAAGAGTAATTCAAAAAATGATCTATATTCAAATTCATATGCATTTTTTAATTAATTTATTATATTATTAAATTATTTATTTGATAATATTTTTTTCAGAATAAAGAGTGATGAAAGCGCATATTGAGGAATTGTTATAGGTTATATATAGCATAATAGCTGCTTGTTTAATTCAAATATTAAAACTTTGAACCGATTCTGTAATAAAATTCATAAATTATTGGAGTGATTGCAAACATTTTCATTCATTACTCAACATTTCTATTTATTTCTGAGAAGCTATCGTAAAGAATAACTTAATTTTAGTGCATATTTAGACATTTCTGTTATAATAAATTTATCATTATCATTTCAGATTGCTGTCGCGCCATTTAATATAGATGTTAAATCAAAGAAATAACTTTTAACAACAAAATAAAAAGAAAAAAATTAAAAATAAAAAGAAAAGAAAAAAGTACGCAAGCGCACGTGTCTGAATTTTCATTGAGTTTGTGTCTTGAATTCAATTGCCGCAATTATTTCGTGACATATTTTATTCAAACACAATATATTATATAGTTGTATATAATACGTTTTCAGTGTATAATCATGAAAGTGTCTATAGAGAGTAAGCAGTAGGTTGTTTAACAGCCGTTGTGTGGCAGGCGGTGCTGATCCAAAGAATTTTTTCATATTTTTTTTTTGTTTTTAAGCATTCAATTACAATACGCACGTACCTACCGTTTTGTATTATGCACGGTACACATAAATAAGTGAATTACAAAATCTTTATTACAGGCAACTGTTTTGTCCGTTTGCATTATTTGTTTTATGTTTTTTTTTTTTTTTTTTTGTACACAGAAAATCTAGAACAATGACGGATATTTTGTGTTTTGTTTTAATAATGTTGTTTCTTGTTTTAAAAAAATCGAATGATCTTAATTATGATGATTAATTTGATTTTTTTTTTCGGGTGAGAAGTATTTTATATGAGTTTTTGGTTTATGGAGTCATATGAGGGGGGAGAGAGCATATATGTATGTTTTTATAAATTTGAATACAATACGCGCATATATTGATTTCTTGAAGGCCGCACTGGATCATTAAAAATTTAATATTAAATTGATTTTTTTTTCTTCATAAATCTAATGTAAGTACAAAAAAAGAAATAATAATAAAAAAAAAAAATGATATTTTCAATGAATTATAGGAACAAGTCGACAACTTAAAATATAATCAAAATACACAGTTTTTGTGCGCGTATCTTCAATTCGTTTTTTTTTTTTTTCATTTTTTCGTCATGTAATGTAACCCGCGACATCAAAGTAAATGTATTTTTTATTTATTTTTTTATTCGTTACAATTTCAACACAATCATATAAAAATTAATAAAGAACATTTAAGCTATAATAACGAAAATGATTAATTAATTTAAAAGTCTCGCACTTTAATGTCGCTTTTCTGCGATATAGAAAATAATTTTTTAATGAATTTAATTTACAAGCCAACAACAATAACTATAATAATAATAATAATAAAGCAAACACACACACAAAAAAAAAATAAAAATAAAAAGGAAAAAAAAAATTAACACATCTCTAATCTCTAATTTAATCTAAAATATTTAAGATAATAATAAAAGAATTTATTTTTATTTTCGTAGAAAAGATTTTGAATTGAATGTATGTTTACTTGTCCTATCTATGTATAGTTTAGGCAATTTCAATCTACCAGGACGCACGTTTAGCCATTATGTCATTTACACTATGGTTTTTATTATCAGAAAATTGAATTGAATTGATATCACTAATATTATTTATGTGTCCGATGAAATAAAGTGCTATTATTATATAAGATTTACATTCCACAATTCATATCTTGTGTAGGTTGGTATGTTATCTTCATATATGTTTATTATATATATAAATGTGTTAAAAGGAGTATATAATATATGCTCATAATGTAAATATATGGTGGCGCTCGTGTGTCTTATAGAATGTTTATAATTTGAATAAAAAGTAATTGAAAGTCAGAACAGAAATATATACTGAAAATGATATTCAATCAATTCATTTCTAAAGAACTCTTTATTTATTAATAACTTAAATTTGAACATAGAATTCTATTTGTTTGCTGCTGTCTAGAATTATATTTAAATATGCATATCTGTTTATCTAATCATTGGCCATACATATAGTACTTTTATCAATAAAAAAAAAACAAATATTGATATTTCAAATATCCTTAAACATAAGTATGTACCTATTGCCTGAGGAAAGAAACATTTATTGTTTATCAAGTTCAATAAACTAGGAATACCGTTTTCTTTTTTTCTTTTGTGAATTACTATTTATTGACCAAAAATGAAATACTCCAATAAAATTCTATATATAGAATGCCAATATATCAGATTTGTAGTATAAAACCAACCGACAAAAATCTATCAAAAAATTGTTTGATTGTTTGGAGGAAATTGCTTTTTGCTCTCGAATAAATGTTGAAATAGCAAACTGCTATATTTTGTTTGGTTTTGGTCTCTAGAACAATTCAATAGGAAGTATTTTAAATGAAAAATTATTATTTGAAAATTGATGCGATAAAGTCTAGTCAATTCTTATCAGATCAACATAAAATATAATTTATAACCTAGAGTGGGATTCAGATGGGAGTTTGTACATTTTGTTCGGTTATTCTGTTCATTTATGTTATCTATTTTATTTACTTTTAATTTGAAAACAATACTATAGGTAGTAAAATTAATTGTCCTATGCTACGCACATAAAATTTACGATATAATTTTTAACTGATGTATACATTTTTGGTGTGAAAGATTCGGAATTTTTTTTATTAACCGCTCAAAAATTAATTAATTTAGCTAATCGGATATTACGCAACACACTACGCGTAATTTGCAGCTTTTGAAATAATAAGCATAAGTACCCTGTGACTGTGAGGTATCCGTTAAATTGATACCGAATAAATGAGTGCAATAAAAGTTTTTTTTTTAATTTTCGCTCCGTGTTGAATGAATGAAATCTATTTTTAGGTACAGTCATAGAGTTGAATGGTTTTTACAATTATTTCTACATTGTCACTCCACCCGATTAATAAACCCATTTTCTGACATTTATTTATTATAAAGTAAGTTTTAAAATTACCTGTCACAATTTTATCAAATTTAATTTATATATGACGTTATGTCGTAAATAATTCTGAAATTTTTATTATTCCAAACAACTAAAATATTTCATCTGAAACAAAATCAATAACATAATTGTTGAGCTTAATTTTTAAATTAAAATTTTAAGAATTTAAAATTATATCTAAATTTTATTTTATGGTTAACACGTCCTCTGAAATTGAAATAATGTAAAAACGGGGTATTGACGAATAATAAAATAAGTAATAACTACTGGGTTTCATTACTATATACTTATTACTTAGTTATACAAACTGAGATAAATGGAAATATTTAGATAGCTTTCTCATTATCATAATTTTGTAATTTTACTATTTTTATTACCACTTAAACGTAGAACATTTTATTTTTCCCTCGTAACGTTCTAATATAAGTAATGTGTAGGTACCAACTGAAACTACTTTATTTGAAGCGCCTAGTACCTAAGTCACATTTCTCCTCACTAGTTTGGCTATAAATCTTATTTTATTTTTTGTTTTGTTTCGCATATAAGTACTTTGTTTTACGTAACTTTTCAATCTTGAATTTGAATAACACATAATGCTATTGACTAAAAACAAAAATATCTAAATCTTATTGACCACAATAAAAAAAAAAAAAAACCATTCGCAAAGTTAAGTGAACCAAACTAATATTTTGTTGGAAGTGATGTGCCGGTAATTTACGAGTTGTAAATTACATAAAATACAATTTTAATTTATGGTAAAATTACAACCCTTCAATTTAAGTGTTACCAAATCGATCAAATCGGTAATTTACGTATGGTAAATTACAGCGCCCGATTTTAAATTACCGAAATTTTAGAATTGAAATTTATGATAACGCCATTATATTTAAATTAGCGCCTTTACCTTTTAAAATAATGATTAAAAAAAAAACAAATACATCATAATTAGAATTACAATTTATTCATTTTTTTTTTTTATACATTTGCCATTTTATTAAGTAATTTAACATATTTTTAAAATTCGGTATCTTCAATTTTCTAATATCTTTCGTAAATTACGGTAACGTACGGTAATTTATGGCCTTAAATCACTATTTTTTTTTTTTTTAAATTAAATATGGTATTTTTCCATCACTAGTTGGTAGCTTTCATGTTAAATTTTAACAATATGTTTTTTAAATTGCAGTCACAAAATTATATATAGTAATTAGTTTATGTGGTTTCATTTGTAAACATCATTATGTTTAAACTTCTTTGATAGAAAGTAATATTACATTATGATTAAATAATAATTATATATTTATATGAAAAACTAAAGCTTCTCAATTTTATTGTTTATATAAATGACATTAAAATAATACTAAATGTGGTTAAAATATATTTCATGCGATGTGATATGTTGGTTTAGTAATTTTTCTAATGCTTGTTGTTGGTGGTTTTCTATTCCATTTCTTATAAGAAGAAACAGTGGTTAAGAGATACAACAAAAAGGTCTCGAATTTCTACATCCTATGAAATAAATAAATAAATTATGAAGAGCCCAAAGTAAGTATGTTTCATATCATTTACACAAATGATAAATTTCAAGTATTATTTGCTTAAAATGTCTAAAACAGCGCCGTATCTTATAGTTATATTCTGCAAGTCTACAAATTTTAATTAAGTTCTCTTCTAATTAATTAAAATATATTAAATTGAAAGAAAATGGAAACAGAATTTTTTATTTTAATTTCTTTTTGATTAAGTCTTCGTTATTTTTACATTTCTATTTTAATTTCAGCTGTTTGCGCTTGATTTCCATAAAATGTTCAAAATGATTTTTATTTAGTTTTTTTCCGACGCACTGAACGGTTTCCAAAACACGATAAAACGGTTACGAGTTTTAAATTGTTTTTTAGGTGAGTAACTATCAGTGTGATTGTAGTTTATTTTTGACATAAAATTAGATTTGACAAAATTTAAATTTGGAAAAATCATTAATATTATTATTATTATATTATTAGTATTAATATATGTATTAATTTAGAATTGTTCGTAAAATGTACTCAGTTAAAAAATAGAAGCTAAAATTATAATTATTAGCCAAATGTATTACAGATGACAACCCTTTCAAAATGTTCCTTATTTCAAATACATATTCATATTTTGTTTTCTCAGGCATCCTGTGATAATTTTTTTTGTCAACTGTTTTTTGTGCTATTAAAAAAATTCTCGAATATTAGGCTTCAAAATAAATGAAAATAAATTAGATAAGTTAAATTATGTTTCGCTTCTTTATTTTTAACCGCATTTTTACTTTAAATGAAGTAATAAACCTTTTTATAACTAACTAATAATCATTTAATTTTAATTTTTAAACTTTCTGCTAAGATATAATTTACGTGCAGTAAATTTTACTTCTTTTTTTTTGTGATTTACGTTGTACGCAGTAAATACAGAGGTGCCGATACAATTTTTTTTTCAAAGCATATTAAACTTTTTATTAAAGGAATATTTACTTTTAACAATGTAAACTCTCATTTAATCTGCGAAGAAAGGGAGTAACAGTAAAGTTATATATGAAAGAAAATAACTGTATTGCAGGCTTAATTTTACTTTTATCAAAGCAAATATTTAAAATCGGCGAAATACTTCATTTTTACTCTTTGAGGAGGGTCTAAGTTTTTTTTCTTTTCAGTTTTTTTTTTTTATTATTGGAGAGAATAGGTAACAAAATTTTCATAATATTAGCTATGAATTAAGATTAATAGCAATTCATAGAATAATAAATAATCAGTTTTCAATAAATGATTTGCATTTTTTCAAATAAATATCACTTCAGCAAATAAAACTCGATAGGTATTTTATTTCTCAGTCTAAAAATATTCGATTAACATTAATTTTGACAACTATTTATGAATTATTAGGTATATTAAATTCTAATAAATTTGAATGTTAAGTGATTTTTTTTATTCGTATCTGTTCAAACACTTAAATAAACCTCGCGTAACAATGACGCCGGATGATGTGTTGATGTTTTTGTTTTGATTTTTTTTTTGTTGTTATTTATTTATAATTCATATTCACATTCCGAATCCAATCTACCGAACAACTAACTATATAACTAAAACTTCCTACCAGCATCAATATATTATGATGTGATTATTTATAGTAAATATATATTGATTCTTCGTTTGTTATTATTTTTTTTTTGTGCATGTTTATTTGACACTTTAAAGATGATAATTTTTCTTAAGTTTATGCCATATATAAATAAATAAAAAAAAAAGAAGTAAAAGAAGGAAAATGTTAAAAAATGAATAAATTAAATATGTATTATAATTACGATAAAACCGCAGACAAAAATTCTAAAATTTTAGTGCTATAAATAGATACAATACTAATAAGTCGACGTCATGCAATTTAATTTAAATAAAAAAAATTGAAAAAAAAAACTTAAACTTTTTTTATATATACGGTAACGGCGACAACGCACAACCTATAGCAAATATCTTGTAAAATAAAAATAAATAAAAAAATTGTAAGTAGCTAAGAAGCAAATCGATAAATGTAATTTTGTTTAATTATTAAATTACTATAAAATTATTTAATAAATTAGAGATTATTATTAGCGATTGCCATTATTTCATTATTGAAACTTATAATTTATTTAAATTTTTGCTAATTGAAATACACAGAGATGTTGTGCGTCAACCCGAACGAATAACATGTTAAGGAGACAATAGTTACAATTTTTTTTCTTTTTTAATCTATACATTCCTTTAGCTGATTTTTATTCTAAGTAATACGTGCATATTAAATAAGTAAAAGAGAATCATAAAAAAAGGTAATAAGAACAGAATTGTTAATTAGTTCTAGTAATTCATATTATATATGTAAATACGACAGTTAATTTATAAAAATCATTCTAAAATGGATACTGGCGTTCTAAGTGTCTTAGAAAAATTATGGTTCGTTCTGTAAATTTCTGATATATTGATTATAGTTTACAACCGTTCAATGTACATATTTATAAATGTACCTTGATTGTTCTTTTTCTATTACTATTTTATTATTATTGTGCATGCAACAACGGAAATAGCACTTAATAATGTTTACATTTAAGTTCCTTATACCCGTGTTATCTGTCCCCAGATATCAAATAATTTATTAAACATTAATTAATTGATTTTAAATTTAATTTTCACTATTTATAAATATATAATTTTTTTTTGTTTACAACTGCATAATATTGTTAATAACAATAAATAAATGAATTTAATATGGAGAGAATTCATTACAATTTGTATTGAACCAATTGAGGCACATATAAGTCCAAATATTTGAAAAAAAATATTTAAATATATAATAAAAGCAATAATGGTTCATTGATGATCTCTAGGTATATGTTTTATCATCCAATGCAAATTGATAAAAAAAAAAAACTTAAAAAATTATCCAATAGAAATATATTAATATACAGAAAATCATGTAAAATGTTGTCCCGACGCATTTTTGTTTAGCTATATTTCTCTCTAATCAAATTTACATATTATACATTTATGTACAATGTTCATAACCAATATTTTATCAATACCAGTCAATACATTTTTCATTTCAATTATAAAATTGTTTTAAATTACTTTTATTACTATATTAAATTAAATAATTTCTGTGCAATTTATGGCACTTATTACTTTAAAATTAATATTTATATCGCTTATCACATTTTGTTATAATGGATATTTTAGTTCAATTACCATTAAATCAAAATGCATTAAAATATTTTTCAATTCAATTCCGTTTCAAGATGACATGCGATTCACATATTTTATATTAATTACAAAAAAATACCTACGCATAAAACACAAAATATATGTTATATTAAAATAATGTAATATATTGAAGAGGTATATTCTATCTATGATGATACAGAAATAATAAATATATATTATATTGAAAATAACAATGCGATGATCAATATCATATGAATTCAATAAAAAATATTAATATAATAGAGCTGTTGTACACAATGTCATTCAACTCGACATTAAATTTAATATTATAAACAACAATTCATTTATTTGCTCAATTAATTTTGAGTGTGTTATGTTTAAATAATTAAGTATTGTTAAAATCATAATAATAAATCATGCAGATGCAATATATCAAAAACAAATATCTATTAATTTTAAATACATCTATGACGAATAAAACCAAATCGACCGCCAAATTTATTTACATTCATCGGTATCTCATTCGCTATTGATAATTTTATTATCATTGTATTATTAAAGCTGCACTATTGAAATTAACACAAAATTCATAGAATTTTCGGAAAATTATGAAATTAATAATGATATAAGAGTTTATTTGTTTGCAAAAATAAATATGATTTTCCTTCAAATATATGCGAATGAATTAAACCTAAAACCTCAAACTAACCTTAAATACAATTATTTCAATTAATTAAATAATGAAAATATGTACGCACATTGTACAATTATCCTAAATGAAAACTATATAATATATATTTTGCATATATAAATTATAAATTATAAATTAAATGAACATTGAAATTAATTTTTAGATATTAGATACTTACATCGTATTTATTTGGCCTCATTGTACCCATTTATTTTTTATAATGTCACATTCGGTTACTGTACTATGTAAACCAATCCAGCTTGCGGGAACAATTTTTTCACTTAATAAGAACATATAATTAATAATTATTTTTAATAATATGCAATTTAATATACACATTCACATCAATATTATTAATAAATGACGCAAAAAAATTATATATTTATATCAATAATTACAAAACGAATAACGAAAAAAAAAAAAAAAAAATTAAACACACAACTAAATATAAAACAAATATTAACCAACAACGATGAAAAAGTAATACGATAGAATAAAAAAAAAAAAAAAACACCACCAAAACCAAAAAGTGGTTGTAATATTATAATGAAATCTATATTCTTTTTCAAATAATTGATATTTTATATTCAATATACAAAATAATTATGTATAATATGTAGAGTCGACGAAGATTCAATTGAATTTATTTCGTTTTATAGAAATATTAAATAAAAGCCGTGCACTCAAATATCAATATTATTTGGTTTTTCTTTATAAAATTGGAAAGAAATTGTGTGTTGACGCTGACTGAAAGAATTACAGTGGCCTGGGCGTTCGTTGTTTGTGATTTGTGTTCTTATATATCACTTATTATATTGAAAATTATATATTCATTCAATATATAGTAAATTCACTTATATTCTCACTATATATAAACCCCGAAAATACTTAATTAAAAGCAATCTTCATCAATATTCAGATTGTGCATAGGATTTTTATATATATTTTTTTTTTATTTTAGTTTTACACATGTACCGTACACCAAAAAGGAGCCACACTTAAATTGCCTTTTTTTTTTTGTAATATTTGAATTTTGTTCGTATAAAGTTTTATCAAAGCGGACAAAACATAAGTAGAACAACTACAAGAACAAAAAATAATAAAAAAAAAAATCGAATAAAAAACGTTTAAATTAAAACGATCCGCCGCTGCACTTTACAGTTTATGTAAATTTTTTTGTTTTTTATAAATTTAATTATTTTAATTATAGAGCTTTAGTTAATATTAATTATAAACTGCACTGATTTTTTTCTTTTTTTTTCAATTTTGGGTGGTTTTGTTTATTTTAACTCCTCCTTTCGTTATTTTAATTATTTTTTCGATTTTTCTGGTTCTTGTAGATTCCTAAAACGCACGGCGCATCGTTTTATTTTATATATATATAAATATATTTTTTTTAAATTAAAGGAAATTCGAGTTTTTAGGTAATTATTTATTTGTAACAAATTCAATAAAATTTCAAACAATTTTTACTAAAACGTAAAATTGTGATTTTTATTATTTTGTATATTATTTGTACTTGAAACAAAAATATTAATCCAGGTTAATTATATATTGTTGTGGAAGATGTAAACAAATAACACAATAAAATATGTTTTCAATACAAGACACGTTTGTTCGCTTTTGCTTCTATATATTTTTAATTTTTATTACTTTTATTAAAAATATATATTATTTTACCGTGTGCTTGGTGCGGTAAACTTCATAAAACTCAATTAACACTTAAAATTTATTAGAATACACTTTTATTTTCACACGTTTTTAACATTATTGTTGTTGCACTGCACAATTGTTCTACAATCATAAAGTTCAATAGTTTTTGCTATTTCTTCTTTTTTTTTTAATTTTTTTTCTTTTCTTCCTCTTCTTAAACGTTTTATAGTTTATTGAACTAAAAGTATGAAAAATTTGCGCAAATCAATTCTACTGATTTTATTTCACAATAAAATTGACATCGACTAATTAAGTTAAAAATTCACAATCAATAAAAAAAAAAAAAAATCATTAAATTTCAAACTTATTAAAAAAAAAATTTTAAGAACAAAAAAAAAAAATATTTAAAAAAAAATTCTTTGCTATTTTATAAAATGCATATTTGATTAACAAAATTCTTTTCTTTTTGTTTTTGTAACTGCTCTGCAATTTTTATCGTCGACGTTTTAATAAATATATCATTCTTATCTCAATCAATCATATTAATTTTAATATTTAGAATGAAAAAAAAAATGTATTTATGAATAACAGATTTATTTTTTTTTTCAATGCTGTTATAATTAAACACCAATTTGGCTGACATATACAGAAACATTAATAACACAAGAATCAACCAAAGAAAAAAAAAATAATAATAATAATAAAAAAAAAAATAAATACAAAAATAAGACGAAAGAAGAAATTCCCTTATCGATATCGATAAGAAAACACGTTTTTCATAATACCAAACGCCACGACGATGTTAACAGTGCAAGAAGTGATACGATACTGAAACATTTTACACAACTAAAGCCGCAATATTTCCACTACGACCCCCATATACAAGTAAAAAAAAAAAGTATATGCGTTAGTGCCTTCTCTCTAATAATTTTTTTTATATATATAGAAATATTATATGTAATATATTTTGTATATATATAGAGATATATGTACATTGTACAACCATTTATCAATATTTCTGTATAATAATATTAGAGGTATTATATATTAAACATATTTAGTATGGTGTGTACGAGTTACGACGAGAGTATAGTGACAGTGAGTGGTGGCCAAGTACACATGAAACGAACTATAATTTTTTTTCTTTCTTGTGTATTCTTTTTTGTTATTTTTATATATATATGTTTGTAAATAAAAAGATGTATTGGCTGTAAGTAGGCTGGTAAAGGTAGAAGAGGTATATAT
>JAABKK020058217.1:0-36282 GCA_011634745.2 Catotricha subobsoleta
TGAGAGAGATGAGACAGGCTTGTCAATTAATCTAACAGGCTAAGCCTGGCTTCGCCTGTACGTAGCTACGGGCCTGAATATACTACCATAGAACCGTAATATGAGGAATAATAAAATATTAAAATTATCATTACAGCAATTTCGGAAAATTTACCACATAATGTTCAAAGATTTTTTTGAAATAAAATACTTATTCTTATCATTTACGACCGTTTTTCACGTCGGCTTATATAACATATATTATATATATAGTATATACCGAAAAAGCTGTTAAGAAGGATAATACGCATAAAATAAAGAAGAAAAAAAGAACGTTTTTTTTTTTGCTCTGTTTTTTTATATTATTGCTAGTAATATACATAAATAGTATCAGATTTATATATTAGTGATTTGGTTTTCGGAGTCATATTTGCTTTACTTACCCTTAAAATTTAATGTATATTTCTTTAGCGAACAGTGTATTATACCACATTTCTATGCATATTGCATATACCCTATTCTTATCAAGAAAGAAATAAACTTATAGATTTATGGATTTATAAACAGTGAAGTGCATTAACGCTAGCCGAAGAATATTTTGATAATATCATATCATTCTACGATTCGTTTATAAATTTACTTTGTACGTACAACATTAACGACATGCAAATGTTTTTATATTTTATATTTGAAAATAAATTTAAAAAAAAACAACAACAAAAATGAAAGAAAAATTAAAATAACATTCAAAAACAACGCAACCTGTGGTTTTTATTATAATTTATGTAATGTCCAATCTGACAGATAGACTATAAAATCATCATTTTATTTTTATTAATTTTTACTTTTATTTTATTATTCGTTTTTTTTTTTTTTAGTTTTTTTGTAAGGAAATAGAAACCAAAAAAATATTAAATATTTACCATACTTAAATTAATAATTCTAAAGATGAAAAAAAAAAGAACTTTTTATTGCTTTTTTCTTTCAAATATCTCGGTAGAAGAGTTTAGTTTCTAGCATAAATTAAACCATTTGATTTACTGTTAAGTTAGTAGATATGATAATTTAAGTAATAACTTCTGAATTCAATCATCGTATTAATTTATTTGATAGAAGATCGAATTTCAATTATAAGTGCTGAATTATGGCCTTAGATGTATTTTTATTATAGGATATTATACGAATTTCGAATATACAATTTAGCCAGCATTAAATACATATCTTTAAGATATTTCCTGCATTGACAAATTGATAATTAAAACAAAAATAAAAACCGAAAAAATACTAGCTATTACGCACTATATTGACGCATAGTGATGACATCCTTATGAAGACGAGTAGCCAAACTGTATTGCACTGCAAACAAGGTATTCTCTAAATGGTTTTATTATTTCAAAAAAGTAATGTGTACATTTTGTGGTTTTTGCAGTTAATTTGAGAGTGGAAAATGTGTGTCACAATAAATCAGACTAAATGCAGAAAAAAAAAATTGTTCAACCATGTTTGAAATGAATTTAAATTGCAAAATTGCGCTTTATCGTACATTATAAAATATATCTGCGACCATATAAAGCTTTCGCCACATTGAGAGTGTCAACTCGTTTTAATGAGAAAATCTGTGTTACGTGAACAAACATTATTTATAAATATGGCAAAAAGCTAATATTAAAGAAAAAAGAAATGTATCTAAAAAAAAAAATGTCTTGTAATCAGATGAGTTTCATAATAACAAAAAAAAAAAAAAACTTTTGAAAATTATTATACATATATAATTGAATATTTCCATCACTATTTATGGAATTTGCAGGAAATACGAAAATTTCAAACATGTAGTGTAGACATTTTTTTACAGCCTGGGTAATATAGAAATATTATTTGTATTGAAATACGAAATCCAATCACGAAAACCAGTTAATTTAAATTTTTCACAAAGTTAAGGCAAGCTGTTAAAAGATCAATAAATAATACTTTTATATTGTACTGGCACAATATTAATAATTTTGAATAGTACTATGGGACCCCCTAATGTTTAAATTTCACTTGACTCAGCGATCCGTTTTATTTATTTGTCGTTTTTCACGTTGTCAATATAAATGTGGTCGTCAAACATTGAAAAAGAAAGAAAACAAAAAAAAATATTAAAAATAAAATAATATTCTCAAGATCATTTTATCTAAGGATTATCGAATCACCATTATCCACATCGCCACCCATAAAAAATGAAATTTAAGACAGCAGGCACACTTTTGTGTTAAATAATATTGTATTTAGTTTTTGTATAGTGAAGTCTATGTGATAGGTTTTGGTTCTCGCATACGAACAAACAAAATAAAATTAAAAAAAGAAAAGAAAAAAAAAACAAATAAATAAATTAACATTCATAAAAAAAAATAGAATTTGGTTGTTGAAGTTATAAAATCGTTGTTGAAATTATTTATAGCTTTATTTCGGTTTTAAAATTTATATTTATTGTATAATGTAGAAACGTTGTTGTTGTTGTTTTTTTTTTTAATATAATATTTTAAGTTAGAGAGTTTTTTTTTAGTGGTTTATTGAATGTTTATTATTTTAACCATAGTTCAGAAAATAGGTAATAAAACTAAATGAGATAGAATAATAATAAATTATAAGGCTAAATGGAAAGATGCATATTAATTGCGATATATAATAATGGATTGTGGTTAGTTTTGTGTTATCTTGTTTTTGTTCCCAACGTTTTAATAAATTTGTTGAGAATCCTCGATAGCAATTTATATCTTTATTAATTACGTTCGTACCATTTTATATATTTCCGGAAATATTGAGTATATGCCTATCAATTCTTGAATGGTTAATAAGGTGTTTATAAATATATACTTAACAAAGTTTTGCTGTATTATTAAATAATGTTTGAAATTATTTTAATAACCATAATTTAATTTCGAACGTGTAAAACTTTTAATAAATCTGCTTAACAAAAAACTACCTACTTGTAAATTTACCCCGTCAACTGTGGTCTTATAGAACATGTCAACAAAAAAAAAAAAAATAATAATGCGATAGAAAATTAAAATCTCTAATTACAATATTTTCACTTTAGAACATTTATTAAACCTTTAACACAAACACCAACACCGCATAGACAACGACTATCAGATTTCTTACGTAAGTGTCACGTTTGAAAAAGAACAATTGAACAATGGCGGTCACATACAATGTCTTATTATTTATTGGGATTATCAACTTTGTGCGTATTATTTAATAAATTTAATGATGGTGTTTTTTTTTCTTGTACTTTTGTGTTGATGCCTTTATTTATGGGCTTCTCAAGCTTCGCATCGCCGTTATTAGGTATTGCCTTTGTCTTTGTGATATAATAAACTCAATAACCATATTCCATAGCCAATAATCTCTAATAATATTTAAATGTGAGATGACATTAAATAAATATAATATTTTAATTTATGTTATTCATCATAAATTGTTTATTGTACAAATAATTTATATACTAAGCCATTAATTTGTTTTAATTAATTTTTATTTTATCTTTTTACTTCAAAATTCATCGTCAACAAAAAATAAATTGTATCAGGAAATATATAACTCAAAAATTATGCGAGTACGGTTTTATTTAAATACACGCGGGTACCTGTGAATACTATGCATAGGATACAATACATTATGTAAGTAAGTAGTTTGTCACACCAGGTTGAGTTCTGTATAACCATATAAAAAAAAAAATATTTTGACAGCCCTTTCGAGTAAATGGGTTCATCAAGTTAATATTTATAGCCTTAGCGCATACCTCAACTTATGCATTCATATACGAAATAAGCTCATCATTTTATGGAACAATTTTTATTATTTTCATTAATTTTTTTTCATTTAAAATAAATTATTAAATAATTTTTTTTATATAAGTTTATAAAACCATATTTAAAAAGGAAAAAAAAGTAATAATAATATATAAGAATTACAGTAACTTTAAAACTTATATTTGAAATAAAAAGAAATTCTTTTGATAGCCTCTCTGAGTAAGGGAATAAGCCAAGCATCGACAGAGTCAGATGTTAATCTAGCGTTAAACATGCAATCTTTTTTTATTATACGAACCGAATATTTATTATTATTATACCTACATTCGGTTTGTTCTACTGCAGTTTGTATATATGTATTTCTAAAATGTTTAGAAGTGCTCAATTACGAAAACTACACAACTTTATTTAATTATTTTATTATAATATTAAATATGTATGAGCAAAATAAAAGTCGAGTGAAAAGATATGAAAAATAAGAACCCTAGTGAAACTAATTTTCGAAAAATACCGGCAAAGATGACGTAATTTTTGTAAATTCATTTTAGACAGCATTTTCATACTCATCGGTTATGGGCAATATTTATAGAATTATGACGCCGCAGAGTATAATAAAAGCCGTATTATTAAATTATTATTTATGTGATAATAAAAAAAGAAAAAAGAAAAAAAATGGTCATTTCATTCTGGTGCCATATGAACAAATCAGTCCCCACCTATACAGCTAATATACTATCATTATTATCACATTTTTTTTTTTTTCTTATTACATATTTATATCATTATCTTTGACATTTGTTGTTAATAAACTGCTTTGATTTTATACATTTTTGACGTAATTTTTTCTATAATATTTTTACTGGGGAACGAAAGAAATGCTCAGGTCAAATATAAAATTAACTTAAGCAAACAAAATGGATTAAAAATTGAAATTATAAATTTTGCACTTTGAACATTATCAGCGCTAAATTAATCTAATTCTAAATAATTTGAGATGAGTGGTTTTTTTTTGTAAGCAACTTAAATTCTTATTTTATGATTTATCGATTTCTTATTTACTTATATTGTGCTATAACAAATAATAATTAATTTTTAAATGGGAACCTTTATGTTGCCCATAATATAATAAAATGAAGAAATGACCGTTGGTAAATTTTGCTGAAATTATATTAAAAAGAAGTTTCTTCATATACATATGTGGGACAATGGGACATGGGTGCATAAAGTTAGATATCATCAATTAATTAAGTTTATTGTTTTGTAAAATAGCATTTATCAATTGCTATTTAATTTTGCCATAAACATTGTAAAATAAAAAAATTATGACTAAAATTTTGTCACCTCAATATTTAATTAATTAGTAAAAATGGCATCGCAAGTTTGTTCAGATGATCGTTGAAAATAATATGAGAAATATGCATAAGATGAATTCTGTTTGCATTTAGAGAATTTAAAAACATCATAAATATGAAGACCTACCTATCAAACATTTAACAATAGAATTCAATTCATGTTGTTTTTTTTTTTTTTCTTACTTTACGGAAAATTGTGCTCTATATAAACCCGACATAAGTCTAATGCGGAAAACTTAAAAGACATTTCTTTAGTAAAAGAAAAAAAAAGAAGAAAAAACATCATATAACTTTAAATTAACATTAATAATCGGAATATTTTGTTTATTGTAATAAAAATAAAATGCACAAATTACAACACTGGTAAACACATATATTATATGCTGAATATTTATAACATCGCATAACATTCATCTTTTAAAAACAACTAATTTTTATAATTTTTGCATTTTTAACCATCGCATCTCTTATCTTGGTTAATGGTATTTTTTTTCTTTTTTTTTTGCTGTAACTATTCACCTTAAAACAGTCACAGCTCCACTTGTTGAGGCACAATACAAGAAATAACCAACCAACCTTAAAACAACAATAATAAAGAATTGTGTATTATGAGCAACTTCTATGCACACTCATAATATTATATTTTATGAATATTAATATTTTTTTTTTTTTTTGTTATTTTTATTATTATTATATGCTGTGTTGTCTTGTGTGGATAAAAATAGCGTGCTGAGAAAAAAAAATTATAAACTTTTTTGTTGTTGTTTAGTTTTTAAAGAATTGTTTAAACAAACGTGTATGATATGGAAACACAGGCAAGTTGCAAGTTACGGGTATTATATTATAAATAAATATATTTTGTTTATAAATATACTGCACTCATACACTTACACCCTTATTTAAATACAGAGAAATAATAATAATAAAAAAAAAATTCGCGCTCAGTCACCATCATTTGCGCGTAAAGAAAACGCAAACTATCGTGTTTTTTATTTTTATATAATTTTCAATAATTTGTTTCTTTTCTAAAAAAAAAAAAAAAAAATAGAAAAAACATTGTTTGGATATTTATGTAAATTTTGTCATGTTTGTAAACTATAGAATGTGAAAGGAGTTACAAACTTCAAACAAAGAGATAATTCTGTTTTACAAATATTGATTTTGAAATGAGGAATACCGATTTCAATTTTTTTTCTTTAAATTACCTTTGTAGTCAAATATAGTAAGTCTATTCTATCATGAATCTTGCGTACAAAATAAATGCCTTGCAATTTTTGATAAACATATAATACTAGAATGTAAAACAAAATTATCTTCAGCTTTCCGCTCTAATATTTTGCGATGCAAACTCATTTTTTTTTTCTTTTAAATTTTACTGATTCTAAACTCAATGCAAATAAACTTTTAATTAAATATTATTTTAAATAACTGGCACTATATCCGTAGATATCATCACTAAAATATTTTATCGCCTAAATACTGTACGTACCACAAATGTTATAGATTTTATATGAAATAAATATACGACATGTATTTTTATATGTTTATAGGTAGGTATTGTTACCGAGGACTGTTGTCGGGCGTTCCATGCACAAAACATACCATACAAAAAGTTGTATAGCTAAAATTTTACAGATATAAAGATTAAAATAAAGCAACAGAGCTGTTAAAAAAAAAAAAAAAAACTAAAACTGTGGAAGCGAATTTATTGTATAACGTTGTCACGAATTTCTGGTGGGTGGGCCACTGTAGCTGAATATAATTTTTATAAATTCAATTTTATCAAACAATGCATTCAAATAGTTTAATTATGGAAGCCCCCCTTCCACCAACATAAAATAAAAATAATAAAAAATATAAAATAAATAAATACAAAAACAAAACAGAGAAATGGACTTAAATGGAAAAATGGATACGAATCGCTTTTTAAATGTCAAATTCAAATTCTAATAAAAAAAAAAAATAAATAAATAAATAAAAGTAAAAAATTAATGAAACGACTTAGCAATTTATTAAATATTAATTGTATTGCTCAGGATAATATGTTATTATTTTATATATACAGAATGCAGCCAGACAGTTAAGGCAAACGTTACAGTTTTAGAAAATGTATCCCTGATTTTGTTATTCCTCAAATCTTACGTTATATTAACTCTTAAACGGTTTATCTATTATTTCAATCAATTTGCCTATCAGTCTAGTCTGCTAGCCAATGTACAAATGCAGTCAACAAATACATATATACCTAAAAGGCCTAAAACTACGAGCATCATAATAATAGTAATTTATTATTATGGTTTAAAAATTTGAATTAAGTTATCGTTTCAATTTTATGGTTAATATATGTGCATAATATTTAATATGAGGGAAATGATTATGAGCGTCATAAATAAGGAAACAATAATTTAAAGAACAAATTATCAAACATCTGTTAAATAGATTCTAATTAAAAAAAAAAAAAGAAGAAAAAGAAAGCGAGCAAAGTATAATACAGACAAATAATATAATAATAATTACATTTTGAGTATTTCCATTTAGATAAGAATTTATTAGTTTAAGTGTTGTGGTGGATATATGGGTGATATTATTAAAACACCTATTTTTTTATTCTATTGTAACATATTATTTTTTTTAGACTTGTATTTTCCTTTAGGTCTTACCGACTCTTTCTGTATATCTGTGGGAAAATAATCAATCATACGTAATGAGATATCCATATAATTGTTCGATAAATGATTTGATTACATTACCTCTTCGAGTAATGTGTTTATCATGCGTTTACCTTTATTGAACAATCATATGCTCATTCTCATAATTAATCGCGACGACACCATATATATTATGTTCAGTGATGTCATAATATATAGTGTGGTTCACTACAGTGGTTGATTAATTGAAATAAATCTATTATTTTATTTCTATTATTGACAAGATTTACGGGTCAAACTATACCTTAAGCGAAATTAGTTCGAAGTAAAACAAAGTCGATTAAAAAATTATAGCTAAGCACGATGTTGTGATGAATAGAGTCCTCCTATCATGCTATTGTTGAACTCTATATGCGAATAAAAAAAAAAAACCATAACAAAAATAATTTAGGGAAAAAAAAAAGAAGTGAAATATTAAAAATAATGTAAATTATAGTGACCTTTAGCACTCAGAGACACAGCCCAGAAAATAAAAATTAAATATTATTACTCCGAAAAATGCATCACGATACAAATTCTAACAGATTACATGTTCATTTATAAGTATATAAATGAACTGCATATAATGATGTGACTAAAAATAAAAAAAATTAACTTATGAGAGATGTTGATGTTGAATTGGTTGTTACTGTTGTTGTTGTTGTTGTTGTTGTTGTTGTTATTGTTGTTGTTCTTCTAAGTAAATCTCTGTAAAGAAAGAATTCAATTGCTTTTGTTTTAAGTTTTGTGTTTATTTTTGTATATATCACACTATAGCCAACATTCCTAAGTTTGGTGAATAAAACAGGAAAAAATTGTTTTTTTATTTGTACATTCAGAAAAGCATATACAATTATACATAATATTAAAAAAGAAATAAATAAATAAAAAACAACATTTATATACTTAATCTTACTTTATAAATGCAGGTATGTAAAATAAAACCAGTGCAAAGTGAAGTTTTTGCATCCGTCGTCACGTTTTGCAAGATACATATTATAGGTATATAACTTTTTTTTGCTTCTTTTTTCTTTTTTTTTTTTTTTTTTTAATGTTTTCTACTGTTGTTGGCATTACCATTTAAAGTTTCTTTCAATAAAAAATGATGGTGTTCAGAATATCCATGTGCTCACCGATGAGTTTGCAAAGAATTATGCAGAAGCTAAAAAAATCTTTCGTGTATCATTTTTATAGGTATTTATATTATAATGACGAAAGATATGACTATGTGTAGCTACTTATAGACATTCTTGCATATATATTGAAATGAAAATAAATAAACTAAATTTAATTTCCGTGGCAACCCAATTCCAATACCTCATAACTATATATGATCCATAGCACACTGGGATGAGTTTTGATTATTGTTATTGATGTCAACAATAATATACCTACCTAAAAGAAAAAGTTAAGAAATACATATTGCAAAATATACAGAATTGTCTAAATAATAATACATATATATATATATTTTCAATTTTCCTGATTTGTTCTTTCAGTTTTTTTCTTCTTATCATTTATCTTCTTAAAAGACGTACTATCATCTAATTTGAAAATAAAATTGAAAAATATTTGATTATTCAAACATTATAGTTTTCGGAATGTATAATTTTTTAAAAAATGTAGCCTATTTTTTATTAATTAGTTTGTTAGAAAATCAATTATTTCTTCTTCTCATACTAATTTAACGTAACGGCTATCTCAAGTCATCAGCATTTAGGATGTAAACAATTACAATATACTGTTGTATATCTACGACGGAGAAAATGATATAAAGTCATAAAATAATAATTTATTTCGTTTGCTTTTAAAAATAATAGAATTGTGTATTTGTACCTTATATAGAATTTTGACCTTATATTTATAGCGTATAGGTAGTATATTATATATATAAGTGTATGGTACACATGAAAATGATACATTTACTTCTACAGTCCGAGCACAGCTCTCACACAATATGCGATATTGTTGAATTCCTATCGCGACTTATACATTTTATATTATTAATAGTAATATATTTGAACCTGAACATGTCTTACAACAAACCACCAGAAGTTTACCAAGATATAGTTAACAACTTATAAACATTTATTATCCACCTTATATTTATAAATCTGATAAGAAAAATATTTTCAGTGTGCACATAATATATCAGATTTCAAGCACTCTATAAAAACATTATCATAATTCACTAAAAATGTCCCATACATTTTGCTATAATATATTGTAAAATATTTTTATTTATATATTTTTGAGTTCCTTTTAAGCAGTATATGTTTGTGTGCGCACAAAGCTAAATGTTGTTAACAAAAATAAAGAACAAAATAAAAAAAATAAAAAATCTTACTTATGAATATTACTAAAAATAATGAAAAACAACACTTTTTAAATTAATTAAAACTATGATTTGTTATTTATAAGGCCGGTTCTGTTTTAAATAAATAATTAGCACAAATTGTTAACTATATAAAAAAAAAAAAACCCTGATCTCAATGTGTGTGTGTATGGTGCGCGTTGAACAAGGTCTATGTTAAATTTTAATGTAAATACAAAAATATGATAAAGAATCAAGAATTGCGTATTTCTATGCTTCTAAATTAAGAATTATTTACTGTCTATATAGAGTTTTTTTTAAATTATATTTTGAATTCAGTTTTTTGACGTCTGAAAATCTGAAAATTGACTTCTTCTAATAGCAATAAGATTTGATTTTTTACTTTTGTTACGATGAGTGAAGGCCTCAAAATCGATTCAATTCAATAAAAAAAAATGTTTATGAAATCTATTCCACATATGAGATTAATTTTTAAGAATTAATGTTCGTTCTAAGCATTTTTAATAAAAAAAAAAAAAGAAAAAAAGAGATATCTCTATTTGTTATTTATGAACATAAAGAGAAATATATTGTCTTATAGATTCCATATTCGATTCAAAAATCGATAAGAATTTTATTATACAATAAATACGACTATGAATGTCAATTTAAAAACATTTTCCCAGAATTGGAATATCGCATGGCCCCGCATCTATAGTATAAATAATTGTTAATAGTTCTAATAATTATGTGGTAACTGTATTTTTATAGTTGAAAATCAAAATACTGGCAGTCGCAGAGAGTATACCTCATCGTCATCGACATTCTTATTATAATATACAAATGTATAGTTTCTTTTTTTCTTCTTTCTTTTTTTTTTCATAACATTTTATAACATTCACAATAAATACTAACTGGGGTACCAACTAAACAAATTTCAACAACGAATAATAACAACTGCAAAGGAAGTAAATAGAGTCCTGCTGTGATAATACGTGGTTTAAAATATTTTTGTATTTATCCAATATGCCAATTATCTAAACTACAAATTCTACATACATCTATCGTTCAATATTATAAATACACAATTTACGGTTTGGTACTTTTTTTTTATTTTATTTTATTTTAACACACAATTATAATCATGGGTTTGATTCATACCTTTAATGTCTTTTGTATTTACGTAGAGAAAAAAAAAAATTAAAAATAAATAAATAAATTAAATTGTAAACATGATAGAAAGAATAATATGCAGAAAAAAAAATATCATAAACCGCATGTGATTAAATGTATTATAGTTTATTTCTATTCTATGGGAATTTTAATGTTATGAAAATTGAAGAGTAACAAATTATATATTCCAGTTTATCAAAATCAAGTTTAAAAATTGATAAACGTTTTCTACACTAATAATTCCTGTATTTTATTTCTATTGATTTGAAAATATTGATCACATGAATCAAGATGATCAGAATTAATATAATTTAAATAGATAATAATTAAAATCGTTATTCATTTGTCAATATTGTGGCAAAATAAGAGAGATATGTTGAGTTTAAGTTGTTAAGTTTAGAAAACGAAATTTTTTATAAGTTATTGAATGCAAAACATACCGATACATTATTCGATATCTAAATGAAATATTGTTGAGTCCATAACAAGTAATTCGTATATTTTCAATAATCGTCAATTTCATATGTGGCTCGTATTCTGAGCTTAACACATCATCATTTATGCAAAAGATAGGCAATAAGTTTGAAAACATATGTAAACGCAGCAGGATACTATTCATTTTTGGTTTTGTTGTTGGGGTCTCAAGCGCAGCCCGGTGCAGAAATAAAATAAATCGGTAATATATTATTGGTTTTGTTATGAGTTGTGTTAGCATTGTATAATATGGTATGAATTTATTTTATGAGTTTTCTAAATCATATTGTCATAATCAGAATACCTTGTATTTTGTGGTGTTTTGGTTGGCTCTGTTTATAAAATATTATATTTTAATTTATGAAATATGATTTTTTCTTTTACTGCTTAAAAATTGATTGTTTTTAAAGTGGACGATGTTAAAATATGTAAAAGCAATTTTCTAAATATGTAAACAAAATTCAATGAACTGAACTTTATCATTAACATGTAAGAGTTATCTATTTGGACTTAAGTAAATATTGGGAAACAAAATATTAATAAGAAAAACTGACAATGAGTCTGGGTAAAACTCACTAAATAACTTGTAAAAAAGAAAACGACAACATTTTCAGATATTTCATTTCGTTATACAACAATGCTACTCATCTTCAAATTGTCCTTAAACTCTTATGGTTGACGTATGAATAACTGCTTTTTAAATAATAAATTAAAATTTCAGACCTAAACTTAAATTAAATCTTTAATTATCAACATTAATGTCGAAAATTATGAGCTCAATTGCAGCTTTCAAAAACGAATAAAAACTTAAATATGTATGCGCGGATATTAAATTATAATTAAATCGTAATTTATATTATTTTACATTTAAATTGTTTTTATATATTGGTTTTTATAACTACTTTATGTGAGTGAGTACTATTTCAATTATTCGAGGACCAGGACAGAAGAGTAGGTTGCATGCGCATTGAGTTACAGAAAAATAAAATATTTTTGCATAATTGATATTCTGTGGTCGTTATGTGCACCCATAATTATATGCTTGCTCATAGTTGTTATTTTATATTCTTTTATGAATATACAATACATTTCTGAAAGCAAAATAAAAAACAAAATAAAAATCTTTGCGTAAGAGTTGTTTAATACTCTTAAATCACACCATAATAACTTCATCCAATTCGAAAGTCCAGCATAACAGAGCGATATCAGAAGATATATCAATAGAAAATGATGAAAATCATTCCGGGGTGCAAGTCAGACAACTGATCCGTTTTATCGATAAAATAGTGTACAATTCGGATGACCCGTCTTAAGGAGGACTACTGTGGCGGCAAATACATATCCATGTAGGCCGTTCATATCCATGCAGGCCCTTAATATCCAAGCAGGCCGTCTTGCGTTGAATAAGATTATTATTATTCTAGTCAGCAAACTGATCACACGTAAAATAAAAGATTGTTTTAAAATACTTGTGTTATCATTTAAATAAATCCAGAACTGGTGAACTGTGAATTATTTTTAACCGGTTTTCGATAGTCACATGGCAGCGGAAAAAAAATATGAGCTCTGAGTTTTATGAATGAATTGCAAAGAATTTTGTTTATCTAATTATCTCATAACCAATACCAATAATAATGAAAAGAGTATTTGAAATAGAAACAGTTCCAATTAGCTGTTATTATCATATTTTTTATTTATGTTTTTTTTTTTTTTTAATAATAAAATTTATCTAACAATAAATATTTCTGACACGCACAGTAGCTGAACGATTAATAACACCTTGTAACACCTTTTCCAATAATTCTTTTTTATTTTCATTTTTTATTATTTTATTATAAATATAATATTTAATAAAGTATTTTATAAATTTTTATTTCATATCATGCGTTTTTTTTTTTTTTGTTTTTTTGATGTTCAGTCTCATGGTGTGGTTTGATGAATATAACAAAGCTTTAAGATTCATTCAACATGAGCTCCAATGTATTCCTTATTTTAAAGAAACAATCATTCAATTTGATTACACATGACTCTATAATAATGTCTTTATACCGTCTACACATTCTACAACGTAAATAAGTTTCTTTAGTGATGCCTACGCTGACTATAAATATATACTGGTCAGCAGCATGTGATCAGACTTACGAGGAATTCTCGCTATATGATATTCATTCAAAGTTATTCTCAAATTTGTATGATTATTATCATCATAATATCGTTTGATTGATAAAAAAAAAATGAAATAATAATAAACAATTCATTCATTCAATAAAAGAGTTTTCTTTAATAAAAAAAAAAAAGATTTCATATGGATGAGTAAATGCGTATATGTGAGAACAAATATTTTTTTTCTTTCTGGCATAATATAAGAAATAAATCTATAATTACAAGTTTATTAAAGCGAAGGAATTTCAGTTTTCGTCTTTTAAGTATATGAATTGCTTATGCAAAGGATTACAATTTCATGAATACTATTTTTTTCATTTATTAAATAATTATTATTTTATTTTTTATAAATATTTAGCACAAAAATTATATCATGACCTGTTCTTGCATTTGTTATTAAAATGTTAAAAATATTTAAATGCATTAAAGGTTGAAGCAAATATTTTTTATAGAACTGAAATAAAAACGAAGATATAATTTTCATAAAATATACTTTTATGCGTTTTAGAGCTTGTCATAAATCAAAATACTGTGCCTGCTTAAAATTATGATTTATATTTCTCATAAAGTTTGTTTTATGTGTTTCGGAACTATAAAAACGCAAAATCTTATAATGTGAATTTAATGCGATACGGTTATACATCTAAGTTCATCATTTTCGAGGACAAGGGGGGAGGTTTATTTCAATATAATTATTCTAATGACTCCAGAGCCCAGATTATGCGAAAAATTAAATAATCGATTTAAAAAAAATAAACTCATGGACTTCTCTGCGACAACATTTACTAATCCTTTAACCAAATAATGATTTGAAAAGCAAAAAAAAAAAAGAAAAGACAAATCACAGAGAAATATGATATAAGATATTAGATGATAGATTGTTCCAGGAATCTATACTTTTTTGCTACAGCAAAATCTTTCAAAAACAAAATAGAAATCATAAAAAAAAACGTGAACTAATGGTTTGGCTATAAGAGTGAAAGTGAGTTAGTTTGATTTTTTATTATGCAATATAGAAATAAGTATTTGTGGTTTCTTTTCTGTTTTCCAGAGGCATGTACTTATTTTAAATATATATATGTGGGATATAATTCCACTGTAATTATAACTAATGTAGCCACGTATGTACAGATGGTAGACAAAATTCATATCTTTGATAGTGGCTAATTATTTCAACTAACTACACAAACTAAAATGTTGAAACAAATCAACATCAAATTTGTGTTTTTGCATTTAAAATATCTGAATAGTTATAGATTTATTAAAACTATTGTAATAATTACAATATATTCATATTTGTTCTTCGATACTGTGTTAAATAGTATATATATAATACCTATATATATATTGTATTTAGTGTTGTGTATTTTGTAACATAATTTCTATTTGTACCAACAAAATGAATTAGTATTACATTATATTATATGTTTTTTTTTAAAGAGGCGATGATAACTTAAAATCTTAACAATTTTCATTGCTCATGACAAAATTCAAATAAAAAGAAAATTGTTTATGACGATGACAAACGTTATTGGATTATGTCTCATGAAATATTTATTTAATATTTAAAGAAACCGAATCAAGATCATACACTACCTATATGAAATTATTATTATTATTAATTCCAAGATTACAAAAAAAAATAATAATATTTATCTGTATAATGTATTGTATGTATCTGTATAATTGAGTTGAAAAATATTTCGCAAGATGTTTTTAATTTACATTATATTTTTGTTTTTATTTACAGAGTGTTTGGTGCACGAAGATGCTCACGTTGCATGGCATCAATAAGTTCCTCAGAGTTGGTGATGCGTGCTCGTCATTTAGTGTTCCATGTTAGATGTTTTTCATGTGCTGTGTGTAATACACCATTAACAAAAGGTGATCAATTTGGTATGAGAGATTCATCAGTTTTTTGTAGGTAAGTGCAAAAGAAAACAACTTAGAACAAACAAAAGAAATGCATGGCACAAATAGAGGTTAAATTTTCAATTCTATTTTTTTTTCTTCTGTCTTTTAATTAGATTACATTACGAAATAACACTAGAGCCACCAACAACCGCTCCAACACCATTATCGATGTCATGCCAATATTCACAATTTAGTCCATCTCCGAATGGTCAAACTAGTCCGAGTGAAAATCCCTCAATGAAACTTGGACCTGGTGGATTTTTCGGTTCAACATCGCATGGTATTCCTGGTTTGCCGCAACCTCCAAGACAAAAAGGACGGCCGCGTAAAAGAAAACCAAAAGATATTGAAGCAATGACAGCTAATCTAGGTAATGTATTTTCATTTTTCTTTAACAATAAAACCGCAAAAAATAATTACATATTATATTAGTTTATTGTTTGAAATTTATAAAGTTTCGATTGATTTATAGTATTTGTCATCTTTTTATTGAACCATATTGTCTGTTTAGATCCTATATCCAAGAACCAACAAAATAAATTTATTTTAAGAAATTAAATATTTTTAAATCTATGATTTTTTTTATTTAATCATTAATTGTTCAGTTTATTATTGCCCTAAAACTAGCATTGCCTTTTGTGAATATTAGGATTTTTTTTTTTTATTTTGCTTATTTGATTTATTTTCAGTGACATACTAAAACTGTAAGCTTGTAAAAACAAGTAAATTTATTTTTGTTGTTCTCCTAAAACCACAGAAGGTGACCGTGACAAACCTTTAGCAATCTCATTGTTTTCATATATTTATTTCTTTTATTCCTTAAATGTTAAATGTTAATTTAATCACTTCTGTGTTTATACCAAAAAACATTAAAGATAACAAAAATTGAATGCTATATAAACAAAAAAACCAGGAGCATTTATCGAATATATATATTTATTAATACACAAGACTCGAAAGTGTAAAAAAAAACCTGATATTTATGCTTAATTACTTTCTTAAATTTTTCCCATTTTTAAATCATCATGTAGTCATTATTTACAATCGCTCCTCGTTTATTCATAAAATATTAGCCACTTTACGTCGTCCATAAAAAAAAATATTACAAGTTTTATAAAAAAAAAAAAAAAAATAACACATACAAACAAAATCGAGAGAGAGAAAAAAAATTGGTTTAATTAAAATAAAGAATGTCATCCGGTGGCCAATCGATTTAATCAATCGGCATATTTTATACTGGGAGCACCAAACTCAAGATAAGATTTTGTTATGATATTGACCACGACTAGCCTATACTAAATTCAACTTATATTCATTGCATTAAAATGCTTACAAATATTATCAGATCTAACCAACAACAAAATATTACCTCGTTTTTTTTCTTTTATTTCAACGATATTTTATCTTTTCCTATGTGAGAAAAGAATGAAAAGATGATTTTTTTTTTATATATCGTCATATACTGACTTTTTTTTAACAATTTTTTTTTTATTCTTTCATTTAAAGATAAAAGTTAATAGTCAGGTCGCATTTAATAATTAATTTGTTGCTAAAAAATTATCGTTTAAAAAAATAAAATAAAATAAATGAACGACAAAAAATAAGCGACCTCCACCATGATTTGTTTGAAAATTGTTCTGTGTGCCACCAATTTCTACATCATCGGTAATAATTTACATTTTTATTAAATCAATAACAATTAAATGTTTGTCTTTCTTTTTGTTTGCGGAACGTAAATTTTAACAAAATATTCATGTTATTTTTTTTGTTTTGGTTTTTTGTTATTATCAAATTTTAATTAAATTAAAGTAAAGAATAAAAATTAGTTATTTGTATATTTTTGATTTGAAGGCTTATGAAAATAAGACGATTAAATTGATTTTGTATTCGTGATGTGTTATTTTTATGTTATTGAATTTTATATTGGTAGCTATTTATGACTTTACACATATTTTTCTTTTCTTTTCATTAAACCTAATACATTAAGCGAGGTAATATTATTTTAAAATCGCCTGCACTTTAATTTTACTAAACTATTCACAGCCTGGTATTCATTATTTTATGCATTAGGCTTTGTTATAAAAAAAAAACAGATGAAAAATAACGGCATAATAATTAAATAAAATGAGCAATAAAAAATCCCATCGCTACAAATCAAGCAAATATGTTTTCAGATTTGATTTAACACCTTGAATGTAATCAAAAAATTATATGCTAAAATGTACTGAGATTCTCAATTGGAAAACTCATATTTAAAAGAAAAAAAAATAAAAACATTTTAGCGCTCATAGGAAATATTTTTATTTAATTTATGCGCAAAATACAACAATAGTCGACTATTAATGTGACCTTTAGATATTTCTAACATGCGATGATTAAATGCTACCGAATGAATTAAAATTGTTTTCTTTATTTTCAACTTAAGTGTAGGGAAATGGTTTCGTTGTTAAAGAAAAAGTAGTTTTATGTTAAAAAATTATTCCAAAAAAAATAGTCTTTGAACAAAAAAAATTAAATAGAAATAAAAATTATACTTTCGGAATCTATAGTTTCAGTTTGTATTCATATTATTGTTGATTGGATGTCCTGACACTATTTAATTTACAGTATTGCAAACCCTGTGAAAATGATAGATATTTAATTTCGTTATTGTTTCAGAAAACATTTTATTATAGGTAATTTATGTTGTCGAACCGTTCACATTATATTATTTAGAGATTTATAACGAGAATATAAGAAGTTTTGTTTTCGTTAACATTTCAAGATGTTAAGTATATTCCATAAAAAACCTGAACTTCGAATTTGTCTAATTAAAGAATTACAGCTTTATCTAAGCTCAGTAATTATAAAATAAATTTTTGTGGAAGTGTTAAAATTTACTTCCCACGGCCATAGTATTCTCGAAATCATATATTACCATCACAATCCCCATATTTATTCTCCAATAAAATAGTTTTGGAGTTCTGAAACCGAAAATACTGAGAATTAAATACAATAAAATGAATACGCGTCCAAAAATAAAAATAAATATAATATTTACAACCTGTAAGGATAACCCCGTACCTTCAGTTTAGTTTTTTAGTTTCTTTTTTTATTGTTATTATTTCATTATTATTTAAAGTTTCATTTAGCAAGAGCGTGATAATAAACACTTGTATAGAGAATGAGCTGGTATGTTGTGTAAGAAGGTCGTAAAATCAAGTCAATAGAATTTTTATTATTGAATTTAGATGTTGAAGTATTGTATTTTTTTTTTTAATTTTAAATACAAATTTGAGGCGCCATCTTTTTACCTGATATTTAGGATCGTTATAATTCTTTTTTTTTATATTTTTTGGTTCAGTCTGCAAAAGAAAATACCTATTGTAGCTTACTTTTATACTCACATAATACACCATTGATAGTAATAAAAAAAAAAAAAAATATGAAAAAAACGGTGAATCATAAAATTAAATTATTATAGCTAAAATTATTGGTTTAATTTTGAGCTTATTTCTTAGAAGAAAATCAAAAATCTACTTCTTATTCGCCGCTTCAATTTCAGTCATATTCTTTTTTTTTCCCACAAACTTAAGTTACCTCAATTTGAAATAAATCGTCAGTTTGCTTACTGCATTTTCAAAAACGTATGTCTTATCGAATGCAATAAAATTCGTTAAATGTCTTTATTATTGTAGATTTAAAATTAGTTTAATTAAAAAAAATCTAATTATGGAAACTATGGAAATTATAAAAACTGGTTACGTATAATAAGTGCAATCATAAAGAAATCGTATTATATGATGTGATTTTTTTGATGTAAAACTTACTTTTCTACTCCATAATATGGTTTTGTTAAGTTATCATCTATACTTTATTTATGGATGTGGATAAATTTAATACAACACACGACGTATACTATACACAATAATAATAGTTTTGGTTGTTTTTAGTAGCTCTCACACTGAATCTGTGAACTGAAATTTCATGCATTTGTTATAACTTATAAAATGTTCCTTAGAATAAAGATTATATAATAATAGTCTTAGATTAAATGTGGTGTAATACAGGAATGACCATAATCTAAGATTATTTTAATTATAATAAATTTTATAATTACGATTATATAATCGAAAATGTTGATTATAATCACGATTATAAATCATTATAATCAATTGATAATAATCATTTTCATCCTTGTCTTGTTCTTGTCCTTGTCCCTGTATGTAGATTATGAAGAAATATGTACGTAGAGTGCACTCAAAAAATAGCATTAATAAATTTCTATAAATATTATTTGATTTTATTAAAACTTTTACAATCCATATTTTTGTCTTTATAAATGTGGATAAAAAAATAATATAATATTAAAAGTATTTTCTCCATTATAAATGTTTTTATTTTAATATTTTCAGATTTAAACTCTGAGTATCTTGATTTGGGTTTCGGTCGTGGCGGTCCTTTAAGTGCTGCATCACGAGCGAAACGTATGCGCACCTCATTCAAACATCATCAATTACGCACAATGAAATCTTATTTTGCTATAAATCACAATCCCGATGCGAAGGATTTAAAACAATTATCACAGAAGACTGGTCTTCCGAAACGTGTTTTACAAGTGAGTATAATATTAGTTTGCTATTAAAATTAATAATTTCAGTGAGAAAAAAAAACAAACGAGTAAATTTTAATTAAATTAAATTAAATTAAATTATTTATTATTTAATCATTTAAAAAAAAAGGTATGGTTTCAAAATGCACGAGCAAAATGGCGTCGAATGATGATGAAACAAGAGGGAAAAGGCAGTGATAAAGGTGATGGTTCACTCGATTTGGATAGTTACAGTCATAGTCCAACATCATTTATGTTGGGTGTTGGACCACCTAGTCCTAATTCCATTGACTAACATTTGAAATTGAGGCAATGCTTAATCGAATTGATCTCATTGCGCGAACGAATATAGTTAAAAAGAAAATTGGTTTTTATAAGTTTTTCATTTCAAATTTTATGCGTATGTCAAGATGAAGAACACGCTGAATATTATAAATGATACCTACTGAATTGTTATAGGATAAATGCTTTAACCGTTTTTCTGTGTAACTAATTAAAATTAAAATATTTGGTCAGCACTCAGCTCAACAATAGCACCACCAATCAATGAAATTGATATCTAACTGTAAAATTGCTGAAATATTATTAATGAATTTCAAAAAAAAAAAAAAAAACTATCAAGAATTTTAAAATAAATTATAAACGCGAGTTGAGCTCGATACTAACTGCCAAAAATGTAAAAGAATTAAATACAATCTTGTAGATTAATGTAAAAAGGACATCAAAACAAAAATATTTTGTTATGTACTTTCTATCATTAAATGTGTATATGGAATTGCATGGTCTTCCTAAAAATAGTTAAAAATATATTTAAAATAATATTTAAAATAAATGAATATATATTAAATTACCATAACATTAATTTTTTATTTTTAACGATTTCTTTACCGAACAAGTTAATTACACATTTTTTTTTAATGATGAAAAGATAAAAAAAAAAAAAAACGAAAAGAGAAATGTTTTCCTTTATTGCTATTACAAAATATATATTTTTAACTTCGCATAGTGATACCTAAATTGAAATTAATTTCTAAGTAAGTTTAAATTAAGAAGCGATACTTTAAGGAAATTAATTTTAAATAATTTTCATATTTTAACTTATATATATATTTATAATTTTAATTCAGTTAAATACTTACGATTTTAGTGTGTAAAAAAAAAATGATTCTTTTTGATTTTTAAGTAATTTATAATAATTTAATTGAAACGTAGATAAATAAGAACAATTTTTATGTAAAATGTAATTATAAAAATACAGTAAAATGTAATGTAATAAATAGATGTAATTGTAAATGGTTCGTATCCATTAAATAAAGCATGACGTTTAAATAAATTAATAATAAATCAAAAATTAAAAAAAAACATTTTTTTTTTTTGTTTTTTTGAAACGACAACTTAATAACGATTTAGTAATGAAATATTTGATCGTGATTCAAAATTGTGGAAAGTGTAAATTTTTGGCCATATTTTATGTGCAAATCAAACCAAAGTTAGATCTAATCAATATCAAAAGTTATGAGTCAAAATGTTTTTATTTTTTATAATATTTTAAGCAGCATTTTGTAAAAAGATCGATAGCATTACATTGTTATCTTAATTAGTAGATAAGAAAAAGCTCTTTTAATTATGGCGTATTTATTTATAATCCAATTTCCTGAGAGATAATATTATGTATTACTATATAGTTCAGTAAAATTCTTCCAAATATATAATTAAACTTCGAAAATGCGATATGGTGAAACACTTTATCGTTCCTTATATTTCTTACAGTTTTAATCAATTCATTTATATTTTATGTAACTACGAACTACCTATGTGATATTATGTTTACTGAAGTTCGAATAACTATAACTGAAAGGTAAATCAATATAAGAAAAAGTGTAAAAAAAATATACATATAAAGCAAAATTAAACTAAATATATTGCGGGACTGCTAATATAAAAGTCAATCATTTTTGGGTTCGTATTGCTTGTTTTTAAATAGTGCGAAACATGTGCAGTAAAGACTGGATTTAGATTATGTCAAAAAGTGTCTCATACGCAATATTCGAAATTTAGACATCGATATATAAATGATGGTAAGTAGTTTAACTAATTATACTTGGGTTTTCTGGTATTTATATTTTATTCGTTCATAGCTCAAATGAATTTAAAAAGAAAATATGTATAAGCAAATAGATATTTGAATAAGTTGACATATTAGTTGTATTTGAAATATAAAAAGATAATAATCTATTTCTAAATTCTATATTATTTTTGTTCAGATGACATTCACAAGGAAACATTATCAATGCAGGTGTAAGATTTATTTACATTAAAAATATTTTCTTACAACGCCAGCTGTCAGTTATAAGAAAAAAAAAGAAAAAAAAAACATAACAAAATAATTAATTCTTGAAGTTTGTTTTACTATGTTTTTTTTCTTCGTTACTTTTTTTCTTTTTTTTTAATTATCAAAATATTTAGTTTTACGGTGGTTGCATGGATTAGAAAACAAATGAATAATAAATAAAAAGTCAAATGATTAAATATATATTTTAACTTTTAAATGCACCTGATGGGATGGATGTACATAAGTTTAGCATATCAAATAATTAGGCAAATTTGTGAATATTTGTTGCTCTCTTTATTGTTGATTTTTATAAAATTTGTAATATATTGTATTGTTGTATTGCTGCAAGGAATTGTTAATTTCCAAACATTATTCCGCAATATTGGGTGAATGATTTAATTGGTACTGAACACCGGTTGCGATCTGAAAATATCTGCCTAGTGCATTTTTCGGGTTTTTCTGTATTGAGCTAGTCAATAATTCGTTGGAATCATGAAACTTTTACAACCCCCTAACATTATAAAGTTCTAGGCTGCCATCTTGGCTGTCTAAAATGGCTTCAAAGTCAAATTTTGGGTTATAAATCTTTGGAACCCTGGTGTAACCCGAATTTTAACTTTCTCCCAGAAAAAAAAATTCTCTATTTTTTTTCTCAATTGGTCAATTAATTTCATGGTTAAAGTTTGATCAGGCCAAAACTCGGTTTTAGACCCCTTTTTCGTTCCACCCTAATGTACAGTATACCGTACTTAGACAACTATCTAAAAATTCATATTGGGTGGTATTAAATTATTAATAATATCCTAAAAAATAGTTTATTTTATTTTTTCATGAGTAATTTGGAATTTAAATTAGAGTCAAAAAAATATGATTTCATTTAATATCACACTATAGGTAGTAACTTATATACAAGTATATATTTAGTTACTAACCGCCATTTTCATTTTCCACCTTGCTAAAGTAACTAATTATTACTAACCATTTTCATTATTTCTAATATTCTAATTACTGCCGTGGGTAGTTTTTTTTTTATATGAAACAAAATATCTTTTGAATGGGAAAGCTATAGATATAAATCCCAAGTATTGATGGTATGTAAAACGTAAGTAGAAAAAGTTAATCAGTTTTAAAAAAAAAATAAAAAAAAAATGTATAAAATATGACCAAAATTGGTATAGCAATTTGATTTAAATAAAATATTAAATAAGATTTTTTTTATTTATATGCAACATTCTTATATCAAATTTATTCTATAGTAGGTAGCATGTGTATCAATCTACATTGAAATGTTTTTAATTTACCAGCACTTAAACAGGCATGAATTTAAATCTATAATTACAATGAACTAAAGCAAAATGTTACTTATATTGAAGCAAAATGTAACTAAAAAATTTATAACGCAATAAATAAATCACATAAAATGAACAAAACCAAATAACTATAAAAAAAATAAAAAATTATGAAACATTGTTTTGTTTTGCAGCATTTAAAATAAAATGTGATAAAATCAAGTTAAAATTAAAGGTACTTTTTGAACAATCTGACAGGGATTAGCGGGACATCTGATTTAATATTGATGAAGTTATTGACCTTAAGTTTCGTCAAACATAAAGATTTCGTTATTCCTCATGTAATAATTTCCACTCCACTTGTTTTTTTATATGGCTGGGTTTTAAACATTCATGGCTAGGCCATATTAAAATTCATTCATCATTATTTACAATAAAGAATATATAAAATCATCATCATTGGTGTCAGTTACTTTAATTTTATATTGATAATATTATTCATTTCTATTCACATAACGTAACCTATCATATCATAATAATAAATAAATATAACCATATTATCTAGTTGTTTGCTCTCTAGAGTCCATATTAGGTCACTTTCAAGACTTATTACATATTATAGCTATTTGACTATTTTGCTTACATATTTTTACAATATTTTATGCGACTATTAATATAAGTAAGTATAAAGCAATAAAAGAATGAAGAAAAAAAGTTAAACGTTATTCAAAATAAAAAGAAAATGTCACCGCACCGCTAATCATATATATTATAACTAACATATTATTTTATTTATGCTGTAAAAAACGAATCAAAAATTTATATTTAATATTTATATATTTGAACTGATATATAAGAACAATTGTACCATAAACGGCGTAAAACATTACATTTATTTTATTTTATAATAATACTCCACAATAAGAGCCACTACTCGTTGTCTTAAAATATATGCTTAGTTAGTTATATTTTATTTTCATAACAAAAACTCACTTCACTTTGTAGGTATATTTAATATTGTAGTATTTTCTTGATGATTTTCTCTATTTCAGTTTATCAATTTATTGATATTAATATTAAATAAAAGCACGCCCATTTATTGATAAACATTTAATAATGATACTTATTATATATATTACAATTGAAATGTAAATAAATAAAATAGAGATTTTTTTTAAGAACATTTATTGTATTTGTTATGAACGGTGTGGAAAGCATTTAAAAATATAAGTGAAAAACGTTGGTTCTCGAACAGTGCAAACTGATTTTAACGTCGAAGGAACATATTTTGACGCAATTTGAAAGCGCTATTATGAAAATGCCACTATATGAATGCAGAGCGCTCTATAACATTGTGTGGCTAGGCCAATTATATTACATGACATGAATGCCAGATCATACAAAGCAAAGGTTATTCTGAAATTATTTGAAAATCAAGGTCTGCTGATATGATTCGTGAGATTTCAATTATTTTGGCCATCTTAAGAGAAAACTGTCAGGTACAATAAAAAAAATCCTACAAGATTTGTGGAACGTCACCCAATATATTATATTAAATCTTAAATGATATCAATCTATGGTAAATAGCGGTTGCTACGATTATAAGTAGTTTTTAAGTGAGTAAATTTAAAACTGAAATCATAAAATAAACATAAATATACTTATAATAATAATTTCAAGCGGAAATAATGTCCTCCTTTAAATCAATATCACACAATAATAAATATTTTTCATATTTATTTTTCATTTATTTTCTCGAATTTTAAATGTATAATTATTAATGGTGGGTTGGTACAGCGTTACACATAAACTAAAAACATTCAGAATACTTCGTTACCTTATGATCTTATATGAAATATGATCTAGTTGTTGCGGTTACAGAAAAAAAAGAAGAAATATTGTTATTATTTTGTTAGAAAAAAAAATGTATTCTCGAAATACACGCATATACACCCGGTCGCTTTCTTTGAGAATCATATTTCACATAGAAATAAATGATACATCGAAACATACGTTTAAACGACCATATTATTAAAATTATGGTATTTTTACCACCACATTTTAGATATTGATGATTGATTTGAATCGTTTTAAAGTTAAATATAATAGCAATAATAATAAATTTAATTTAGAAACTAACTAAGTCTATTTTGTTTTTTTTATTTATTTATTGAATTCTGTGGATCGATTAGAGCGTTTATTTACATTCAAAGTTGCAGGATTATACAAAATTTGGACATATTTCCAGATTGAAACATAATATGTGCCAAATTACCGCTCAAGAGATGTAGTGTATTTCCACCGACTTCAGGCCAAAAAACTTACATTTTGGAACTATATTATATTTACATGAAATAATGTGAAAAGAATTGAATATATGTTTTAATTTCAAAAGAGAAGTGAATTTAACAGAGAAATTCAGGTTTCTATCATTAAATCAGTAATGATTCGCTTCTTATGATAATAAATAGTTAGGAAAATATGACCACAATTTGACCCAAATAGTTGCACGTTTACATATATAGAAGCTTGAAAATGGGGACAAGCATTTCCGGCCTGTCCGGCGAATTTGATTCAAAATTTTTCAATGTAGTGGAGAACGAATTTTCATCCTTTTATGCAAAAGTGCACTATTATTCCCTAAGTTAAAATAAAACCAATCATAACAATAATGACATGTAATAATAATTATATTTCATTTATAATTAAAGATACTGATGTATATTATAAAATAAATGCTTAAATTTCTTGTAAATTGTAGAGCGAGCTAGTTAGACACAGAATATACCCAATGTACTATCCTCCAATAAAACAATACAATTTTTTTTCTTTATTAGCTTGCTCAATATTGTTTTATTTATATTGATGAGAAAAAAAAAGTTCATATTTCTCTAACTAAACTCGTCCCAACGGACCCAATTTGTAGAATTTTTCTTTTTTTCTTTTTTGTTCAAACTTCTATATCCACTATGATTATGTTCCGTATAACATTGCATTTATATTTTTATATCATTATTTATTTTATTATACTTCTATTTCATAAACGGACATACGACAGTCTCTATGATGGTATACGATTATAGAATAATAACCGTGTAATATAACAGCCTTTTATTATATAGTTTGTTTTTTGCTGTTGCATATATCATTTAGTTAGATGAAAGTTATGCGCTTAAATGCGTCTTCATATTATCGTATTATACCGATAATAACATCAAATTTGTAAGTAGTACATACGTTTATAAGTCACACATTTAAGTTATCTAAATACTCCTTATATACAATTAAACTTACTTACTGTTATTTGAATTTTGAATTACAGTCTTTCGAGTCATAACCTCTATAACAGAGATATATGCATCGATTAGGGATGTTATTTATCTCTATAACCGAATTATTGATTTTCTTTAGAGAACTTTCTCCTTAATTCATTTCTATTATAATTAACTATGTATTATTTGTATAAATATTAAAGACCTCCCCAAATTTCAAGTGACAACATTTTTTTAAATTTATTCGATCAGAGAGGTTCAAATTCACTAATTGGAATCAAAAATCTAAGGCTAAGAATAGATTGGTTTAGAAAAGTGGATCAATCAGTGATAAAAATTTCTTAAGACTAACATTGGAAAATATTCATCGTAGATCGATTCAAGATTATACAGGGTTCAATAAATTTTTCTAACCAATGAGGGGTTTATGCTTTAAAAAAAAATACTACTTGGTTTTCTATAGAATTGGGTATTGATACAAATATTTTTCTAAAGGTTGTTTCATTTCTAGATTAAGAATTTATTAAATCAGTATTTTTCTTTATAAAACAAGCAAATTCATTGAAGCCGCTGTTATTGATTGAAATTAAATATCAGATTGGAACTTTGTTATATTTTTTTTTCAATTTATAATTTATAGTTTATAGTGAATTCCTGAAAGTTATAAAAAATAGTAAAAGAAAAACTAAGGAATAGATGGCAATTACTTTTTACTATCTGTTGCTTCTACTAGCCAGTTTGGCTTTCAGAATAAGAATAATCTTATTCAACGCAAAACGGCCTGCATGGATATGAAAGGTCTGCTTGGATATGAACGGTCTACTTGGATATGTATTTGCCGTTAGAAAGATTTTACCTGGTATATTTTTACATATCATGGTTTAAGCATAAATTAAATTCAATCGATAAGTATACTGTATACCTATCTACTTACATGAGAAACAAATTTTATTTTCAAATAATTTAGAATTTTTATGGTAGTGCGATGTTCGATGCTGGATTTCAATTTTCAAATTAGGAGGAGAAATTAACAATAATTGTTATTGTTAACAGAAATTTTTCCATAAATAAAAAAGAAATCTGTATAAAAATAGAATATTTTTGTTCCTCAATTATCATTTAAAAATTAAGTATGTTATGAAATTCTCTTCTTTATGATAGACATACTTTTAACTAAATGAATCATCTTTAATTTTGAATTTTAAACGTGTACAAAATGTACTTTGACTGCTGAATGTGTCTCATATACCGAATATCACATCACTAATGAGAGCGTTACGCAAGAAATGAATCGAATTTTCCACCAATTTAACCATAATATTTCCTCCCTAATTTCTAATAGAGATATAAGTTAATATGAATATTGTATACCTTTGATGAGAGCATACATGAAATTGTTATTTTCATGTATGATGAGTAAGTATATGTTATCAAAAGAGATTAAAACTTAAATTTTAATGCATCAATAGATCTATGAATTGCGTGAATTTGAACACATATCGAAGAAAAATTCGGGAGAAGGGAAAATCGAAAGGAGGTGTAAAGTCTAATTTGGGACCAATCAGGTATTTTATAAACGTCTTCTGTATAAACATGGAATTAAACAATTTGTGATATTCGAAATAATATATATGGTAATTATTTATGTAAAATTTAAATTTTATTATGCACATTCATAATTAACAATTATCTATTTTCAAAGTACCTATTTTCAGAAGATTATAAAAGAAATAATCATGCAATATATCTATGAAGAAGTTAACTCATATTTGAATACAGTTTTTTCTTAAATGTTCATCTATTTGTAGTTTGACTTAAGGATAAATTAGTATAATTATCACGTGTTTCTGCTGCTTTAAAGCTGTTTATTATACATTTCATTACGGCTACACATTTACACTTGACGTATAAAATCTGTATTTGACACTCCAATGGTGTGATCTACGAATATTAAAGCGAAACCAGATTTTGCGATTTTTTATAGTTGAACAGAAAAGTAATTTAAGAAATTATTAACAACCAATCATTTCGTTTTGAACATTATTTCATATAAAGATTTTAAATTTTATTGAAATTAATTATTGAAACTAGTCATTTTTCCAAAACCTCCAGAAGTAAAAACCAGTTTCATAAATTATTTAATTCACATTTTACAGCAAACTACGGTTATATAGTAGCAAACTAGCACCTGATGACCATACCACCCTTTATTTACATAATGCATTAAATGCATGATACAAATGTGATCCATAAATTTTGAAAGCCATTCCCTATACTCAATGCGGATTATTATAATGACATGGATTAAAAGTACTTTCATAAAATGTATAAATATCATTTTTATTCTTTCACAAAACATATTTGTAGCAATTTTATTTTCAACTTCGATATAAACTATCACTTTAATGCATCAAACAACTAATTCAATTCAAAAGATATCACTCATAATAGCATTTAATAATAATAATGATATCAGCCCCCTAAAATATAGTATTTTGAATGAACAATATTGTGTACACCTACCTGGTTTTCTTATATACAATCTCTATATAGAGATAGTTTAGGCTTCATATACTTTCAAGCCAGTACGAATTTCAGTATTTTATGTAATACCACCTGCTGATTTATTGTGCGGGAAATAATTTATAAATTCAAATGTGAATAATATTTCAAACAATATTTTGTATTATGAAACATGACTTAGCACGTGCAAATAACAGTCATCATCATCGTCAAACAAACGTTGTTTTTTGGCACGTGTCGGTTATGGATTTTTAGTTGGTTTTTAAAATTATGTATGATATGCATACAAAAGAACTTGAATATACGACTTAAGAAATATTTCATAGAGAAAAAAATACTTGAATTTGAAGTTCTATTCATTCAACTCTGCTTCTTTTATTTATTTATTTATTTATTTATTGTATTATGGATGATTTCTATCATATATGTGCAATTGCATTCATTTAACATATATAAGGTTAAAACATACCTCAATTTATATTATTTAAAACATTCGAAACAACGTTACATTCAAGTAGTCATTTTCCATTTCAATATTCCTGGATGAGTTCCTATTTTCATCTGAGAAAATAAAGGTAAATATAAATAAAAGATGCCCAGCTCCATTGGTAAAAAAAAATCATATTCAATTTATAAACCTATTAAACGGAAAGTACAAAAGCGTTTTGCATGAATCCAAATATTATTAAATTACGCTAAACATAATTGCTAGATCTTGATAAAAATATATTTATATATATATATATATTATCGGTGATGCTATTGTTAAAAGGTGTATAGTTTGTTCTGTGTGCATGCACCCTATTATCTGGTCAATGATTTTATTTTATGCTCGAACATTCAAAAGTCGCATAATATTATATATTATTATCTTATCGTGAACGAAAATCTTTTGCTGGTATATCACTATTTTATGCAAATTACTCGAGTTAAATATATTTGTTTAAGTTTACTTTGTCTTTCTTAAAAATTCACTACCTACTTAAAAAAATGTTATAAATATAAATAACCAACAGCCAAAATAAAAAAGTAAAAAAAAAAAAAAAACAGAACTTATATTAAAGAAAATACATTATACAAATAAAAGTGAAAAACAGAAATGCATTATTGTATAATGTATATTGTAATGTAGTGATAGGTAGTGAGTGGTAGATACCAAAAGATAAATAAAGTTTCTACGTGTACTTAAACCAAAATAAATAAAAATTGGAAAAAAATGAAAAGAAATTTAACACCAAAACTTTTCTTTGTGCACCCAAAACATCATAAAAGTCACAAAATGATAAATATGTAAAGGTCGCATTCATGTATTCACACACAGAATATAAAATTAAAAAAAAAACGATGTTTTTATTTTTTTTGCTGTATTCAAGTTAAAAGTTAAGAACTATTAATTTTAATTTAAACATTACTTTTGACAGAAATTTGAAACTATACATTAACCATAAATCAGAGATAATATTTTGTTATGTGTTGTGCGTTGTATTTAATTTCGTAAAATATGGATACAATTTTATTACAGTTTTAGTATATACGAGGTATCAAATCTATGTTTTACACAAGATATACAGAGAGAAAAGGATATTATGTTTGCCTTCTGCTTAAGCATAATCATAAAGCGAAAACATCCAGTCAAAGAACATGTGTATTTCGGGATTATTGTTGATAACTTATTTTTCATCTTCATTTTTTTTTTCATTTTGGTTTGAAACATATAAATCATGAGTTTGAAATTTATAAGTTATGATAAAATAATCGGAAAATGGTTACATACACTGCACATTGAGATTATTTATAGATCTAGTTCTTGTGAACTGTTGGCCTTTATCAAAATTGAGATGCTAACAAATGTAAAGAACTATCCAACTTCATAGTTGCGATGATATAAATATTATTAAAACCACAAACACAGTACGTACTGGCCATTGCTAATGCAATAAGGTCTTTCACTACTAAATAATTAATGTTAATTTTGTAATATAAATACAATCATCTCGATCAGATGCATTTTTCATTAATGAATTTTGATTTAAAAATAGCAAAAATGTGTCGTTTTATTTCGGATTGCATGCAAATGTCAAAAAATGGCTGTTTGTATCAAAGTATAGTTATATCTATTACTTTGGTTTTGTATACTGAAGAAAGGAACATTTTCTACCAAATACAAAGGGGAGATTTCCTAAAAAAAAATATTTCGTTTCACGGCGTAAATATTTTAAAAATAATTTCAATGATTAATTAAGTTTAAATAATAAATCTGAATAGATAGGATTTTTGGTATTTGCTAAAAATTGGTGTACAAAAAGATAAAGAGACCTCATTCAGAATTGGTGTACAAAAAGAGAAAGAGACCTCATTCAGACTAGATTTCTTACGAATATACCTACCTTGCGATTGTGATGATTTCTTATCGAGTCACTAATGGCTATAGATTCCTATTAGAATAATACATTCTGTACCGCATAGTAAAGAAAATTACTACCTTTTTATATACCTAGCGATAATAGTTGTGCTCAACTACAACAGTATTATTAGGAACAAAAGCAAAATAAATAATAAAATACCTTATTCTGTTTTAATATTACTTAATAAGTAAAACCTCCATCACACTGGACGAGATAACTAGTAAAATTTTCCAATAAAAAGAAGGGAAATACATTCATATAATAGAGCTTTGACACTATTTTTACTTGTAAAAATTTGCCAGAAAACCTCGCCCAGTGTTTATACCGCTATAAGACAATTAAAAATAATCAATACCTCTTTCGGTAATATTTCTAAGCTAATGAGAGTATTTATCACCAAATAAAGTGAAAAAATGGTGTACATAAACATTAAGTTTAAAACTATAATTCTACGATTCTATGACATCAATTTTTTCCATACTATTATTATTTGAATCATAGCAGTCCAAGAGAGTGTCAAAAACTTTTTTCACGCCCCAAATAATTTATTGTAGGGAAATAATGTTGATTTGAACTTAGCGTTTGTTTTGATCGTCCCAAATATCTTGAGACACACGGTATTATAGTTCCCAGTATGCAATTTATTATCACCACTGAGGCAAAGAAGTTACAGTTTTAAAATTTCAGTAAACATTTAATAAGAAGAAATACATATAACGTATACAATATACATGTGTATGGTTGTGTTATGAGAGGCACAAACTTATCCCTGTGTTTAAAAAAAAAGAATACCGCTTATGAGATTCAGTTTGTATAAAGTATTTGTTTAAAATATTTTTTTTTCACATTATTACTCCTCTCTGAACTACTGAGTGCATGTGTACTGTGTAGTACTACTATCAGATACCTGCTAATAAAAATTATCAGAAAAAACAAACAATGTAAACAACATTTTATGAACTTCTGGGCTTTACCTTAGTCCAAATGATTCATATTAGCCGCTCTTACCTTAATTTCAATCACCTAAAAATTAAACATCAAACGATAAACAATAATCGCCGAATGCTCAAAATATAGTAAGTTAAGCCTTCAACTCTAATAAGGTATAAACAATAAACATAATATATATATATATATATATATATATTATATAACATTGTTTCGTCTTGCAGGATTCAATATGAATCAATGCGTTGCGATGATGAATATGAGTTGTTTATTTTAGTTATTTAACTTGTTAACACTCTAATAAGTTCCTTTATACATATACTACGCCACACACTAGCATTAATAATAATATTATTATGTTATTTACAACAAGTCGGTAAATCTTCGGCGGTACTTTTCATAACATTTATTTATACAACACAAATAACTAAACTAAAAGCTGTATGCGGTTACCATATTATGTAAACAAATCAAAATTTGTTTACATAACATTAATTTTATTATTAAATCCAAAGAAAAACAAAGCTAATATTAATAAAAAATAAAATATATAAATATATTTTTTATTTTTGGTTTTTTTTTTGTTGTAGGTCTTAACAGGTGAATAGTCGCCATATATAATATAATGAATATAATTTTAAATATTTTGTTATACAGCAATGAAAATTACCATATCAATAAAATCTTAATCTACAATCATAAAATAGTTTTTAATAATCCAACAAATTATTAGATTTGATTATAGTAAAATCGTAAAATAGAAATAGAATAAGTCTGGTAGGCATATAGAGCTATTGAAATTGTCAAATTCCAACCAAAATAAAATTTATTCATATTTGAGTTTATATTTTGGAGAAAAAATAAAATAAAATATTTTAAATGCATGAACCAGCAACCAGTAAATCCTAATATAACCGCATCTGATTAGTAGTAAACTAAAATGAAGCTTTCTACTATCCGTATTCCGTATTTATAATATTCGGCAATAACAATCAATTTCCCACAGAGACTCGGGCGCCTAGTATCTAATTTCAAAATGATGGTCGGGTTTTGTGTTTTTTTTTTTCTTTTTTTTACTCTTCTCATTTTGGGTTTTAATGATTCGTTATAGTACCAACGAAATGTGGTTTATTAATATTATTTCACTTTATTAGTTGCGTATATAACACAGCAACGAATAAGTATAAAGCAACTGTAGAGAAAACTTTTTATGCTTCAGTGATATAAACTGAATATTATGGGCATATATGAGTAGGAGAATATTAAATATTTTATTATTTTATAGAAGTCGATGGTTCTAATATTTCAAAATTATAATTCATATTGTGACATATAAGCCATGACAAATAACCATATGTTTTGTGGGTGAAATTGATGCTATGATGTTTTGCTAACTCCGAATGATTTAAATAAAAAGAAGACATATTATTGTATATTATTTTTAATGGTCAATAATTAATATTTCTTTTTTTTCATATATTTTTTTTCTATTTTTTGTTTATGTCAATAATTTCTTGGAAATATCTTTTGAATGCTAACTTCGAAATGAATTCTTGCATTTTTCAATTCCATTTTGATATACTTAATATATTTAAGGTTTTAATAGTGTATGAACAGAAGTAAATATATTTGAAATAACGCAGTTTTGATGTTTGGATATAATTCGTTAACTGATTTTACTTCATTTTTGAGAATTTCGGCAGAATTTTGAAAAAAATCAAGTATTGGTTTAATTATTTTGTCTTTTTGTTTTTTTTTTTGACCATTTGGAAATTACGGAAAATTTGCTCGCTTTTTTTTGGGCGGAATAGCCTCCTTTTTTTTTTCTAGATGTCAAGATTGGCCGGGCGGATTTTGATGGTCGGTATATATATATTTCGTTTGTTTTATATTTCGTTTTTCTCTCTACATAAAATATTATCTCATAATTGGCCACTTTAAGTTTTAACAATTCGAATGCAAAATTAAAATTCTGTTATAGAAGTTGAAATTCAGTCGTTGGGAATCAACTCCATTGACTGGCTATATATTTATTTATAAATGTAATATATTGAATACCGACAAACCCCAAAATAGAATTATAATTTCACTTTGAAATGAACACAAAGATACCAAAAATAAATTGATGACAATTTTTCTTCTCAACCTATAATTCAGTATGCCGCAGAAATAAATAAAACATTTCTATAAATTCAATTCTTTTTGAATTTCAGTCTAAGACGAATGCAAAAAAAAAAAAATTACAAGAAGATACAAAAATGTTGCCATTTCATGCAAATTGCCCGCTATAAACATATAAGATATTGATGTCGATAACATTATGCAATCAACTTCAACTAATATATAAAGTATATTTTATATTTTATTTATAATAAATATAAAAGTATAAATAAATTTTTCACAAGTCAAATCAAAAAGAGTAAAAATAAAAATTGCGAACAAGTTTATATTACTAACAAGAAGAATTGAGAATATGTATATAATATATTATAAATAAATAAAAAAGAAAAAAAAAAACATAAAAATATATATATCTGTTCATGCAGAAGCACATACAAAACCATCTTTATTGCGCCATGCCGCAATTGCCAGAAAATGACGACCATTTTTGATTTCACAATTGAAAATTCAAATGTCATCAAGGAATTACGCTTGCTCGTTTATCATTGTTATTTAATTCACATTTTTAAATTTGATATATACTCAATAGTAGAAACGATCAAATGGCCTAATAAAGCGTATAAAATGTATACAGAAATTTATGCATTTATTGTGTAAATAATTTTTTTTTTAGACATTATAACAACTAACTTTCTGCAGACTTGTAGCTAGAAAGAGGCAATTATAATTATAAGGCTTGAAACTAACGGTGTTCCAATTAACGCCTTTACTAACGATCATTACTTTTTTGGTACTTTTTTCGCTATTTTTTAGTATATTTTTGTCTTTTTTTATTCAAATGTACCATTACAAGTAACTATATGTAGTTTCTTCCTTGATTTGTCTTTCCAACAATTAATGTACGACAAGGATTCACGTATATCCGAGTTAAGTGCTCATAATCTAAAATTA
>JAABKK020058238.1:0-36214 GCA_011634745.2 Catotricha subobsoleta
CCTCTCGGTAGATTTTCGAATTTATAAATGACATTCGCGGAATAGCCCCTACCTCGAAATAGCCCCGGTCTACCCTAATGTGTAGCCAATAACAATTTATTTTTAATTCCTATCGATATTTGTACTTTTTATTTTATTTTTTCCTAAAAATAGGTTTGAAAATCAAATTATCAACTAATGAATATAAACGAACAATATTATATAATACTTTTCTTTTTAAACTATAGAGTACAATAATTTATTAGCATATATATTTATTAAAATATAATACTTACGCAGCAAAATAATTATTTTATAATTTAATGGTCTGACAAGTTGCACTATTGCTATAGACGATTTCTATGCAAAATGTGGTAAGTATGTAAATGATATATTTAAATAATTTGAAAAAGAATGAATACAAAAAAAGATATAAAAAAATATGAAAACATTGTTTTGTATGGCACTCTGACATAAAATATTATACACAAGAATACACATTGTAGATCTATATTTGAAAAGAACCTTAATGTGCCGTAACACATTATCATTTTTTTCCTCTTTATTCACGTTTTTTTTTTTTTTTTTTATATATATATAAATATATATTTTCGGTGTTGCAAAATGTAATAAATTTAGACTTAACTATTGCAGTGTTAAAACCACAATATAAATTCTCGCTTGGAAAAGTCTACCCTGCTCCCTAACCACCGTTTGCCATTAACCTATCATTTTTATTTTTTTCTATGTAATTATACATAATTATATATTATTTAAGATATCTAGGTTTTAATAAAAAAAAAAAACAAAACATTATTATAGTGTTGTAATACTGTTTTTAAGTCTTTAAATATATTTTTTTTAAGTGATTTCTTTGTTGATAAATAAAGACGTAAAATATGTTCTAGTCAGTATAAAATGTTGATTTATATGTCAAACTGAAGAAGTCTAAGTACCTCTAAACGTCTAATTCATAATTTTACTGCTATGGAAGAAGGTAATACTCAAGAATATATTTTCTGGTTAAAATTGCTTAACTGGCTTAATGGTTATTTATATTTTTATTCAATTTTGAAAATTTGTAAACACTATATAGAACGGAAGTGTGTAAACAAAATACATTTTGTTGATTTTGACTATAAGTTCTACCTCAAGTACTTGGGCGAATAATTCTGCTGACGTGAATTTCAAATATATTTTAAATTCAAAATACAAAAATACAATTATTTTGAATTGTATTTTAAATATTAACGAAAATACTTTTTAAACAAAGACAACAAGCTCTATACACTATAAAATAAATAAAACATAAAAAAAAATACTGCAGTGCTGTTTACAAAGATATTTTAAATAAAATTGTATTTAAAATTCATCACTTATAAGATGAATTTTTAATAATTCGAAATAGTTATAATTTCTAAAATGTATTTTGATTTTGTATATCAATCATCGTTCATAGAAATTAGCAAGCAACTGCTGGTTACGTTATTCATAAATTCAAATTGATATATCTTAATTTTATATGGACAATTTATTTTTCTGTGCTTAAAATATAATAAATTTGGCAAGAGCATTAAAATCAGTTTTATTATTCAGGGTTGCAAAATTCCTTGAATCCAGAAAATCTAATCTGTCTTGTTGCTTGCGTTACTTTCACCTTGATTTTATTTATCATTATGTTTCATTTCCTTGCCCCTCTCTTATATAATAAAGTTTCAATTTTAATTGTTTTTATTTTATTTTTTTTTTGTTGTGATTACTTACTTCTTTAATTTTTATTTCTTAAGGTTAAATTAAAAAGAGAATAATTTCTCTAATATAATAAAAAATAGTTTAAAAAAAATTGATTAAAATCTAATTTTATTGATTTTCAATAGTAATTTCGTATAATTTTACGACGTATTGCGTACAGGTACGACTTATAAAAACCCACTGATTTCGATAACATTTCATTATTTTTATGTATCCTAATTCTTAATCATCTTACCGACAGATTATTTATTTATTGCGGAAGGAAGAGGGCGATGAGAAGGGTAATTTAGTACCTATACTAAAGTTATTTTGCTCTTTCCTTTGCTTTTCTGTAGGCTTTTTATTTCTTTTCTTCTTTCTTTCATTAATATTTACCTTATTATACTACAACCTACACTTTGAAACACAGTATATACATTATACATGTAAGTACATAATATTATATTATAATATTATACACCATGCTTACTTTACTTGATTCACGTTTCATAATGTTTAGCGCTGTCGGTAAAATACTTGAATAAAATACGCACAATTTTAAATGTATCTTGTTCTTATCGTATCTTTATTCGTTTAAATATTATGGATGAGCTTTACTTTACTTTAGTTGATTAAAATTAAAAAAAGATATACGAGACTCTTAAAGGGTCACAATACTTTTAGCATAATAAACAAGCTTCTGATAAAAATCACCATCAAAAATTCGTTTCTTGTTTTTCCTTTTCTTTTATTTTTATTTATAACAAATATTGTCTTCTTTTCCATTATATATTTGCTGTATGGAAAAGAATTTTCTTCGCATATTTATTATTTTTTTTCTTTATTTTTATTATATTATATACATAAAATTTATATACATAAAATTTTATCTAAATATTTATTTATGGTTTTTTACCTACGTTTTCATATAAACTTATACATACAGCCTCAAACTCCAATAAGTACACCACATAATTATGAACAACATATATGCACGTGTCCCACCTTAGCTACATCTGAATCTGACTATACTACATCTCGATGGAGGATAGAGTGCAAATAAACCGAAATATAAATCTAAATCATCTAGAAATCATAAACTTAATACAGTGAGTAATTTTATACATCAGTATCAGAGCTCACTGAAAATAACAGCACCTATATCAGGTCATATGCGTCACCACTTGCCTATTATTGTTTTAGCTGTACCAAATTATTACGTTGTGTGTATGTGTATGAGTATACTTCTTTTTTTCTTTGTTCTTTCTTCTTTCATATAGGTATAAATATAATCAGACTCAATATTAATCAGTTGAGTGTGTAATTTTAAATAATTACCATATTTAATTATTATAATTTATTATAAATAAATATTATCAATCTTTTTTGCTGTCTTCATGCATTGACATCGATATATCATTATCAGTTATCACATTACTATGAGATAATAATTTATATGTAAACTGAATATAAGGATCAAATAAATCGGTTAATTTAGGTTTAGCTTTATACTGCATAGAACGACAAAACTACACAACTAAAATATATTCATCTTTTTTATACGTGTAACAATACATACGATACACACCATATACTTATACAATTATATATTTATAAAATATATGAATATATTTCTCTATAAAATGCAAAATCTGAAGGTAAAATATCCGAACTCATGTATTACGTAGTTTTGGCTGGTTGGTATAATATTCAATTCAATCTACCTACCGCACAATATGTAAGTACTTACCGTCGCTTACTGTGTGTGATAATAATATGCAGAGCTCGAGTCGAGCATCAAAAAGCTCTGACTATGGATACCAATTGTATATGAAGATATTGAATATATACACAGCATGTACTTGTATACGTCTATATCGGCAGAGGTAGATAGATTGTACAAATATGTCCATATGCTTATAAATATAACATATATATAATATAACGTATATATTTATGCTGCGCAATGTTCTATTTGTGCGAAATGAACCAAAGATAACAAGAAGGTGAAACAAGGTGAACACCAACAAATAATATTTTGTATAACATAAAGACAGAGGGTGCTTCTAGCAATAGAATAAAATTGTTACTGTTTTCATATACTTAGTAGATTTTTTTTTATACTGAAACTCTTTAATTTACGATATTTACGTTGAATGTACCAAAAAATAAAATAAATAAATAAATTCGAAAATTGTAAGTGTACCCTATCTGTTTTTATAATTTTGACATGACTATGGGGCGCCTCTAAAACACCAGCTAGTTAAAACTACCACAAACACCAACTTCAGTTTACAATATGTATTAAAGTATGTATCATGGAACAGAGTACAATGGAGGAAAAAAAATAACATTACTCTATGCATTATAGGTATAGCGATGGCGCACAAATCAATACAATACACAAAGCTACATTAATTCCCGGGAAGACGCTTGCGCCCTTAACATTTATTAGAATGGGCATTATTCCTTTGTATATACTGCAAAAATCATCACATCCTGATGTTTCAAATAAAAAGCGTATTTTCATGACGTAGCTATTTGTGAAATTTAATCAACGAACTATGTTTCCACTTTCGCTTGTCGCAATTCTATACCGACCGGTGAAAGCGATTGTCCGCGATTAAACATTTTGGTCGCACCCAGATCAAAAGCAATCTCTTACTTGCTTAAAATTATTCTGTCAGTTTTCGCGACGAGACTTATGATTAAGTTCTTTCTCTGTGTATATCGTTTTTCCCTGTTTTATACCACAAACAAAAAAGCTTATAAGACAAAGTAAAAATGTGATTCTGTGATTAGTGAACACAAGTCGCTAAAGGGAAATAAAAAAAATAAAATAAACTAATACACATTAATTTTTAATAAATTTCGAAAATAGTGCTACAGTTAGTGATATTCACAAAAATAAAAAACCTTTAAACAATAAAGAAAAAAAAATCGTGCAAATAATGGTTCATATACTCGAATATTTATTTTATTTTTTTCATGTTCGGTACGATATGTAATATTTAAAATTTTAAAGCGCAAGCGCTGCATTTATGTTCTGGCCAAATGTATTTTATGTGTCCCGCCCAGCATTTCTGCTAGTCTGAGAGGAAAATCGGTCTGTGCGGATGTTATTAGCTCTAAATTTTCTATATAAAATTAAAAATACATTTTTTTAAGAACAATACTTAAAGAAATATCATTGTTAAGTTTAAAATTAATTAAAAAATTTGATCTAAACAATAAAATGCTTTGAGTAAATATGAAAAACAATAAATCATTTAGAATTTATTTTCTTTCATAACCCAAATTTGAAAAACAAATTTTTCGTTGCAGAATGTATATATAATTAGAAGTTAGATACTATAACGGGTAGAAGTAATCGGAAGTATCAATAGAAAATATTAAGAGGGACATATAGATATCCGAAATTCTAGCGTCTCAATTTTATTCCTCTTTAAATTCGTAAAAAAAAAGAAAAAAAGATTTACTTTTTTTTTTTTGCTACATAAAACTTTCATCGTGTGTATAAATAAAAAATGGAGTGTGTTGATCTTATTAGTGAAGATTTTGTATGAAACTGGGGTGACACAGTGCTAACCGAGAGGGTGTGTGTAGCTGACGAACACGCTACTACAACTACTTGATTAGGACATCGACACATGAATCTTAAAATGGATCTATTGCCTGGGGCTCATATATTAACCCTTTGGCTTGCACTAAACATAGCCTTATTTCTACCGCAACCATCGTCTAGAAGACAGGCTATCGCTGATGCAGCGTAAGTATTCCTTAATAATTTTATTAATATTCACGGTTTTTGAATTTTCAGATACTCACACACGATCCAAATAATACATTTATTTTTCTTCATTAAATTATTTAAAACATATTTACCAAAAATAGGAAAAATAATCTATGAAAAATGTATGCATGTGTAATAGCCAGGCTAGGTATTTATACACCAACTATCTATAATTTTATTTCGATGAATAGAAACATATAGAAAATTAATATCACACATACGGTGACCCACAAAATGCTTTTATGACGTCGTTCGGGTTTGCAAGGTCTACTTTGCAACAAAATTATATTAAATCTCTGAACTATATAAAATATATAATGCACGATACAATACCGCTATCATGTGGTAATGACATCTTTTTCATTCAATAAGTTTATTAATCATAATATCACATTCAATATTATTATTATTCTTCACAAATACCTTATACAACATTATTATATTTATATTATAATGATGTACTGTATCGTCCTGTACTGTTGTTAATAACAATATTTTCATTATATATATGTACTGAAATATATACTACTTCAACCACTAACTACTAGAAAAATAAATAAAAAAAAAAAATATGATAAGAAAAGAAAAAAAAAAGAAATTGTGTACAAAATATGTATAAACGCAAAAACTTTTCTCTTCTTTTCGTATTTTCTTACTTTGGCAAAAAGGCGTACCGCACTGCAATCACCATACCATTTTGTTTTTAATTTATTAATTAATTTTATATGGCGACCTCTCCAGTAAGCACTAAGCGTTTATATTATTCTTTGTATATAGACATCATATTCTATAAATATAAAATATATATAAATTTTAATATAATATACGTAAAGTGAATAGTGTTATATTACTTATATACAAAAATATATATTTGTATCAAGAAAATGGTAAAATAACATCTATAGGTACCAACATATAAACAGTACGTCTGTGTATTAATACAGAAGAAAAAAGAAAACTTTTCAAATGTTCTCCAGCTCCTGGTTATGCTAGCTGCTGGCTCATGATGATGATGATGGTGTATGGTATTCTTATACCGTACGGCTAAAGCTCTCTCCGCTAAGGGAACGTTAAAAGAAAAACAAAAAAATCTGACGAAAAACGAAAAAAAAAACAACAAAAAAAAAACAAAATAAAATAAAGCGTATAAACCTCCATAAAAATATTTTTTTAATGTTTTAAGGAAAAATTTAAATTTAATGTTGACGAACACAAAAGTTTTTGGCTAAGTTGTATGTATATTGTGTTATAGTATTGCATAGATATAGGTCTAGGTATGTAAGAACACTACATTGTTGGTTCATGGTTGTATATTATATATTATTTATAAGAAGGCGTCATTTTATGTAAGTGGTTTGTAGAGAATTATTGAGCAAAATAAAACAATTATATTACTAAATTCGGTGTCGGTACCATTGATATATTATTTAAAAAAAAGAGTTCTCACATTTTAAAGAGTTTTGAAAGAAAAATGTAAGAGAATTGCAATATTTCGCGTTTTTAATTTTTTTTTCATTTTGCAGCAATTCTCTTTAAAAAAAAAAAAATAATTTCAAAAGTTTCAATACGAAAATTTCTGATGCATACTAATAAATAAACGGATTTTATTTGAAAAGTTTAAACATCTGCTACAGCTTACAAAAAACCAAATAAATAAAAGGAAAACAAAATTAAAACGAATTCAACAGTAGAAATGAAATTCTAAGTATAGATTTCGAAATATACGTATATAGACTAATGTTTATTAGTTTGTAATTTAATAGACGAATCATAACTTTTAAATCAGAAATCAAACTGAGATGATTAAGAAGAAATGAAAACCAATATAAAAACATAAAAGGGTCCATGCGCATTGCACATCCATTTTATATTACAAATAGAACAGAATCCCATTACAATTGAAATACCATTTTAATAATATCAAATTAACGAACTTCTTACCGAATTAGAAATAACTCTATGTAAGATATATGACTTTTGAAAATTCAATTTTAAAATCAATTTAATAAAATAAAATACTCAACATGCGAAAAGAAGAATAAAGTATTTATCAATGCATAAACCATTGATTGATATTCAATATGATGCATATATTTATGTAGTTTATTCTTGAATTCCAGCCACTTTTCACAAAGAATTCAGAGAAAATTGACCACTTTTTATTGAAATTATTTTATAGATCAATGAAATTTAAGTTGTTCTAGTAGATTTGCTACTAAGATATTTTTAAATAAATAAATAGCAATTTTAGTGATCTTAAAATATAATTAATACAAATATTTAACAAATTCATCCATTGATTGTTTTTCCGAAAATAATTAAAAAAAAAAACAATTAGGATAAATGTTTTTCTACTTTAAATAAATCGAGCAATAGAGAGGTCCTAGTCCTAAAGTTTTAAACTGTTTTGGTCACACCCCAAATAATTTCATTCCTTTGAAAACAAAATAGAAATCTGCAAAATATATGGTCGATTGGGTAAGGCGAACTCCAAGGAATTGATATTTAGAATGCTAAACGATGTATGAGAAACGATAGATTGGTACAATAAAATCATTTTTTTTTTCTAGATATGCTATTTAGAGATACATTTACGTGTTTAATACCACACGAATCTAAAAAAAAACTGAAGCTCTGGTTGCTGAGGTAACTTCGAAATGTAAAAAAAAATCCATGACATTTTGAATGTACCTCATGTACTAAAAATATAAATATTTTTGTGGTTCAAGGACCACGCTAACGAGCACATATAGCACATCGAATCGAATAATAATTGTAAATTAAATATTTACATGTAACAGTAACAATGAAACAAATAATATTAATGATAAACAAATATTATCAATATTTATTTTAGTAAATTTGAATTTATCTATGACATATAGACCAATTCAATTCTATACCTATTACTACACAAATATCATTTAAATTATAATATTTTTATGTAGGTTAACAATAAATGCATTTATAATTTACATTTATTATATGCAATATTTGCCATAATATAATCTTTTTCAAACAATATTCATTTTCTAAGTATTTATATATCTATTAAAAGGCTTTAAGAGATTTGTTGAAACTGAGATATTATTTCCATTATATTAGGGTAATGTCACAAAAATAATAGCAGTTGTATAAAATATAATCTAACCTACTATCGCATAATATAGATTATTGCTGCAATGCAATAACTAGTTTTGGTGAATGTATTATCTGAATGGTCACCGGGGTATCTACAGTTTCATATTATAAATGAGTCTGTTTTTGAATTATGAAATAGTTTGGCCGGTTAATCGAAATTGTGTAGATTTTAATTGGGAATGGATAGTATTTTTGGTCAAAATTGTATATAAATCATTCAATTTATTTCATCTGCTTATATAGCCATACAGACGAGTATGTTCTTTTTTATTTGTTCTATTTTTTATTTTATTTTTTTTTTTGTCAAATTCAATAATATTTAAATGGACTTTTAAGAAACTCATCGTATAAAAAAATAGAAATAAGAATTCTGAAGGTATATTAATGATCAATCCCACATACTGTGTGACAGAAAAATAAAAATTTAATTAAATTAAGATTCTTAATCTTATATTTGAACGCAAAAGCAAAAAAAAAAAAGAAAAGTGGAAAATAATCTATTTCATTTATATAAGTTGGTCAAAGAAATTGTAAAAAGAGGAAATAAAAAGGAGACTCTCTTCTACTTTTTATTTCTCATCACTTCATTTATAAAATGTAATAATAACACATAGAATTGGTAGGTAACTACAGCGAAACAACATAGAATAGCATAGTAGGTAATATTCTCTTAGTCTAAAAATGATAAAAGGAAATTTTCTTAATGTAATTTCTAAAAGAAATGAAAAAAAAAAATGAAAAGAAAAGAAGAAGAAATAATACATACTTATATATTAGCTGAAATCTGTACAATGGTTTTCTTTTTTCTTTAAATTTTTGTCATTTCATTTTATTCTATACATCATTCGTGACAATACGGGAAGAAAAAAAAAAGGAAAAACTGCGAAGCAATCATTTCTATATACTTACTATTATTTGATTAAAAGCTTCGCTTTGCACGTGTAAACATATAGCATTCCTACTCAAACCTGAGTAAACACAAAAGTAAACACGTTTCAAATAAGGGTCTAATTTTGAATTAAATCTTACATATTGTGACAAATTATACAACTGAATCATTAAATTTACAATAAGAATATTTTCAGATAGTTTTATTGATATTTTGATGATCTGGGTGACGAGCGGTGTGTAATCTAAGCTTCAGAATAATTTACCTAATTGTAGGCGTTACCGTATTATGTTTGAAGAATACATTTTTCTTTTAAAATTTTTGAAAATCAGATTTTCGTGCTGTGGCTAGAAAATATTTCACTTATTATTTTCTTTCAGGAAAAAAAAAAAAAGAGAATAATATTTTATATCCAAATCGGATTTTTCTTCTTTTTTTATTTATTGCAAAATAGTAATTTCGCCAAAATAGTTCGTATCATCACGTCCATATCAATTTTGAATTTAGCCTAAAATTTAGAGCACAGTAATGCGTAGATTCTAAAAATTATAATAAATACAGCGGACTGTTAACCAAACGCGCTTGTATATGAAGTGACTTAACAAAACAAATCATCATCATAAATTTCGCGCAAAATCAAACATAAGAAACATGATATTGAAAAAATATATAGCGAACAAATAGAATGACGTGGCTGCTTTAAAAATCAGATCTAATTTTCTTCATAGAGATACAACATGACTTTTGCGAAAAAAAAAATAAGTTCGAATATTCTTTAATACGTAATCTCATAAGAACAATAGCAAAAATGCTTCCATCATAATAATCTTTATTCATCAAAAAAATAAAAAAAAAATAAAGAAGCTAAACTTAATTTCCTTTCTAATGATTTTTTTCTTTTACAATTATATCTCACAGTCGATTAAAATTATTTTCTATTAAAAAAAAAAACAAAACAAAAACAAACCATTTTAGAATTCATCACAATTTTCATTTTGTGGTCGATTTTCAAATTCTAAATTTAATCACTTGTGTTTTTTTACGTTATTACTTTAATGTGAAGAAAACAGTAGGTCTTCAACAACTCCATTTTATTTATTTTAATCTTCACCAGTTGGGTTTGCTATTATGTCATCATTTCTATTTGGTAAATGTTAATTAAAATATAGATGTATTATTTTATTTTGATATAGAAAATATATTTCTCTAACCATGTGCAAATGAATTAATTTCACCAATGACGCATTTATAATATTATCAAGAATTTCAAATAATATTTACATTGAAACAGAATCTTTGTTAAATTATTTGATTTTTAAAATTTTATGTTTAGATTTTAACCGAAAAATAATTGTGTGAATTGAAATAATGATACGCGCTTAATTAAAATATTCATAGAATTTGAACAATATCAAAATTGAAATAAATGGCTGTCTAATATGAACTAAAATGTATATGGTTCACGGTAGATAGGTGTTGTAGATTAACTTAATACCTAGTGGATATTATCATGAATAGAATGGAATAATAAGGATTTTTTACTTTTTTCATCTATTGTTATATTCATTGCAATAATATGAATAGAAAACTTCCTGATATATTTTAAAAATGACAAGACATTTATTAAAAATTGACTTAAATGAAGTATTTTCGAATTTAATCAAAATTTTCTCATTAAATAAAATTTTATTTTTGTTATATTACTAAAATTTATTAGAAAACACAATATAAAAGCAATGTTTAAAAAAAAAGCAAAACACTCAGTAAATATATATGTATATTAGCACTCAAAATAAAGGCTTAAAACAGAAAATATTTATAAAAAAAAATGAAAAATATGTACCTGCTTTAAACAAAATTAATTTATTTTGAAATCAGTAACTACTCAAAATAATATAGATATTTTACGTTTATGCCGTTGTCCAAGTTTCAAAAGTTACTTTTACAATTATCAAATATTAATTAATAAAAATTGAAAATCAAAAATATTTTTGGTCAAACATTATAGTGTCACAAATAAAAAGGACAATTGATTGAAATCATGATTTTGAGTTGATCATCAAAATAATAAATAAATAAATACATAATAAATAAATAAAACAGTTGCTTGAGAGTGTCTTTTGCAGCGAGAAGTTAATTTAAAAAATAAAAAATATATATATTTCATATATACTTTACAAGACTTTTGTAAGCATATTCGGTTTGCAATATAATGTATATATTTTGCAGAAATAGTATGCTCTGAAATATATAGGTATACAATTTGTTTCAAAAAAACGACCTTCCATGGTGTTTATTTTAAGGTATACTTAACCACTAGGGGTCTCATTATTATATCAAGTATAAGTACCCAGCAAGCAAAGTATGTCATGACTATGTCTCGGGATATTGGATATTAGCCCCATTACATCACAGAGATATCTTAGTAGGCATTGGAAAATAGAAAGAAGTTGGTTAGCTATAATGTAAAAATATTATTAAAAAAATATCACAAATAAATGTCTGACGGAAATGTTTTGGAGGTACATATCTATTTATATCTTACAAAAATATGTAAATATCTTTTTGAAATATTCAAGATACATTTTCCAATAACATTTGATGTCTTTCGTATGTATTCACATTATATATCAGCAATATTGTCAATAGATATCTAATACAAATTTTTTAATAATTAATTCCATTATTTATTGTTTTAAAAAATAAAATCGTTCTGTATTGAATGAAAATATTTGGTGTTGAAAGTATAATATTAAATTATAATTTATAATACTATGTTTGCGTGTATAAAAAAAACACATTAAAACTCATTTTAATTAAATATTATAACGTTGCTGATAAATCATAGATCGCAGCACATAAAAACTATAAATTATGTTATTAAAAATGAAGGAGAATTAAATAAATAAATGAGCTCTTCTTTTATTTCTTGCTTTGTGTTTGTTGCGATGTTTGATAGACAAGTTATATAATGTGTTTTGCTGTCACAATTTTTAGTTTAAATTTATACGAATTTTAAATGAGCGGCTATTAAAACAATATGATCATCTTGGGACCACTATTCATAAAAAAATGTATCATATAAATTTATAGTACTATATTTTAGGGTTAGTTTAGGTTCGGTATGTATGCAAAGAAAATTATAGATAAATATACGTAAAAGCCATGATATATAAATTATATTTTTAATATTGTATAATAGAATGTTACGTAAGCTGACCAAATAAATTCTATGAGTGTCAAATCGCGAACGAAATTTGTATTGCATACACAATCATATCGTAATATGTATATATAAACCATATATATTTATTTTAACTAATTAATTTTATAAGTGTGATTAAGGTAAATATGATTGATTAAAGAATAAACTTTGTAGTTATCCATTTCATTTCCTTAACTTAGACAATAAATATCGCTTGTCTTTTTTAAGTCTTATCGCTTTTCTTATCCTCATATGAATCAATTATTATTAAATGCATAAGTATTTAGATATTTTAAGGTTCTATTGTGATATTTTTATTATTACTAATTCATGCCAAACTTTCAAGTATATAAAATTCTCATTTCAATTATACATGATTTATACAAAAAGAAAAAAGAAAAACCGGACAAAATACCCTCAAATAAATTGAATATCCATTTATACTAAAGTAGATACTATATGGTATTTAAAAATCAATCAAAACTTTTAAGAGGCAACATCGAAATAAGTTTTTCAAGAACATAAAATTAATTAATAGTTTTCTTGTTATTCATTATCGATGTGTTTGTATAAAAACCAATACGATTCCAACAAAATCCAATCAAAATCGGTGTATTGTTATCAACTGTCAAGTATACTATCAATATTAGCCCACACACAAATGAAAATGTTAAATCGTCTTTATTTCTATACATATAAGCACATTATTTATAATGTCTATTCGCGTATATTATTATACATATATTATGTATATAAAATTTATAGAAAAATATACAATCACAATTTGATGAAAGCTCAAGCTTTCAAGACAAAGGGTATAATTCAATTCCATGACCAGAGACCATACACATAGACAACGAAATTATTAAGTAGAGTATATAAATGTGTACATATATATATATTTGAGTATATGGTATATACCATATTAACGACTGTTATTTGATATACCAAGCTGTATTATAATTCACCCACCTTCATAATGTTGTGTTATTACTTATTTATTTATCGCCTAATATACCTTAATTTCAACCAAAAAAAAAAAAAAAACAAAACAAAAAACATCAAATATTTATATGGGTTTTCTTCCGCTATAACACCCATAGGACATTTTCATACAAAAATCCAACACTAACAATAAATAAATATATAATTTTTTATGATATTTTATTAACAATTCCGTGCCACTTATTGTATATTTTATGTCTATAATTAAGGGCGATAAAATAAAACTTTATTCTTAATAAACAAAACACCTACTCATTGTGACTACCACTTGAAATTTATGTACAATTATTGACTAATTTTGGTAAATTTTTATATTTCTATTTGGAAAATTATTTTAAAATGATTATCAATAATTCAAATATTTTCGAGTTAATATTTATTTATATAGAACTTTTAACAAAATATGTATATATTTGATTTTTAAATATTAATTGAATCTAGGCTCAACCTCAACCACAAACTATCATATCATAGATTTTATTTTACTTTTTTCTACATATTTCTGCGAAATGATAGCTATAAGCTATAACAATAACTAATAGGATAACAATCACTTATACTGCTTCTATTTCAATTCGAATGAGGGGTATTAGGCAGAAGCTTATTTATAATTATATTTGATTTATGTTTTGCTTGAAAGCATTTATATACATATTTTTTGTTGTTCAAGAAATGGTAAAAGCAAACCATAAACATTGATAATAATCATACTCGAAATTAAAAATAATAATTGATTATATTTTTTTAAAAATATAATTTGGATAAGATTTACTGAATGACAAATAAATTTGTACTTACCTACTGATTTTATTTTATGCATTTCGTATGTTTTTTTTTCTTCTTTTTTTAAATATCATTTTTGCACATTAAAAAACTCGAAAACAAAATGATAATTATGCTTTCCGAGTCATGTTTATCTATGTTTATGTGCGCACCTCGGAAATCCTGTTAACATTTTTGCTATTGTTTTTTTTTTCTTTCTTTCTTTTTTTACTCATCTTGTTGAGCACTGGCTGTTGTTGATATTGTTATAATTCAAAAACTTAACAAACTTTATTATAAATTCTGATTGTATCTATTTAAAAATATACGACAACTTTATCTAATGTTTGTTGTCGTATTGTTCCCGTGTCTTAATTCATAAAAGAAATAGCTATAGCAAAAAAATGAAAAAGGAAAAAAAACATTTGAAGCACCCCACTTAAAAAGCGTGATGAGAAAAAAAACGACTTTAAATTATGCACCCCAATATATATTATTATTCAAATTTATAATTCAATATAATTATTGTTGTATAGAACACAGGCGATGTTTTGAGAGCTGTGGTTTGAGAGTGAGTTGAGTTTAAGATCGAGGCGACAAGGACCAAGACAATAATTAAATACTTGTTCAGGATACTCGATGTTGTATTTGAAGTGGGAAAACATCTTTTGAAAACAATTACTTTCAAGTAGTCCGTTGTCCCTGTTAACGAGCTTCATCATTCTGATGTGTTGCTCTGACGAAAGTTATATAGATCGTTTTTTTTTTTTTTATTTTATTTTACATCAGACTTCATCTCTTCTGTTCTGTATAATCTAAAGAAAATTTATTGAACTTGTAGTGTTTGTATTCCTTGTTCTTGTTTTAGAAAATTGAAGAGGCTTTCATTCTTCCCTTTTATATCTTTTTTTTTTTTTTTTTTTTGAGAACAACTTAATATTATATTGTCGTCATCTTCATCAACTAGTATATGCTCTTTTTGGAAAAGTAATCTGTGCAGATAGAGCTCTTATGTATACTACATATCACTATGTAACAATGCTTGTAAAAAAAAATAAAAATAAAATAGAATAATATAAAATATCTTGTGAAACGGAGATACACACACACTTCACATTCTATTTAAATGTTTATACGTACTTTCTTATGATCGATGGATTATTTGATTTTATTTATGTATGAAATGAAATAAAAATCATACAAAGAATATAGAAAATATGATATTATACGGAATATGTAAAAAAAAATAAAATTTAAATATCATATGTCGTGTTGAATTTACATTTACACAGGAACGGAAAAAAATGCATGCTTTTATATTGTTTGTAATAATATAAAACGCATATATATATGACTGAAAATTCAGAAATGTATTATTTATTTATTTAGCTATATATTCAGAAAAACAAATTGAAAATGTTTTAAAATCAATTTTATTTTATTATATTTTTACATTTTTTTTTTATTTATTGGTTTTAACTAGATATATAACGAAAAAGAATATTTCTTCAAATTTTTTTATTTTTCTTAAACAATAACTATTGTGAAATAATTATATGATTAGCCATTCAAAGATACTGTTTAAACGCCTACGTTCAAAATTCCTAGCGAAACCAAATATATATAATTACTATAGTGTTGTCATCAGTCAGATTATCCGACAATTCAAATGTTATAAAAACCGAAGTTTTACTCCAGATTTAAAAAAAAAATATGACTGTTGAAACTAATCCTTTTTAACATCATATATAAGCTCATGACATCCCTCTGCACGTTGTCACAAGCTCGCAAAATATTAATTAAATAATTTGTATACATAAATAATATTTCGCTGCCAGCAAAACAAAAAAGAAATCAATATTTTCTTTAAAATATAATATTATTTTACAATTTAAGAAACAAATATAGATAAAATAAACCATCATCAATCCGAAAAGTAAATATAGATGAAGACAATTGAAAAAAAAACAAAAAAACAAATAATAATCAAAATCAGGAAATATCCACCAGAAAGAAGTAGATAATCATTGTAATATAATTATTTTTAGTGAACCAAAAATTCTAAATCACAGCGCTCTACAAATGCTACCCCATAACAGTAACAAAAAACAACGATAAACGAACAACCATGGTGAAAATAATCAGTTTTAAAATGAAATGAATATGCATGACCTTAGCGAAACCTATTATTTTATTAAAATCTATTTTACAAAATACGTGAAATAAATATCCATACCTAATTCTCTAGCTTCATAACCCCCTGTAGTTATGGCAGCGGCCACGTAAATATCAAATTTATTATTAAAATATTATTATTAAGAGTCTTGCTGTTATTAATTTTCGCAAGCGATTCAATTCATAAACGAATAATAAAACTCATTTATTTAAGGTTTTATGCTTCATTTAAAATATATAATATTCAAATGAAATAATAAAAAAAAAAAAAAGTAAAAAAAAAATGGGAACTGTTTTGTGATTTATGTTTAGTGTGTTTTGTTGTCTATTATATAATACCAGTCTTACTCGTACAAAAACAGTGCAAAATGTTTCATTTTGCCGGAAATGAAAACAAATAATTCATCAGACAGATATTATTAATAAAATTGTTCAGAAGAAATTCTGGCTGTGTTTTCATTTGCTATTAATAAAATGAAATACGATTATTTACATCATAGAGCTTTACATTATTTTCTGTATCTGCATACAGCGAAAGGAGATAGAAAATTCTAAAAAAGAGAGTAGGTGCATAAATTTATTTTGTAAATAATAATATTATTTATGCGATATTTCTATTCATGAAGATGAATTTATTAATTTTTTAAGTACCCACTTTTGTATATTTACGGTAGAATTTTATGTACTTAAATAATATAGACATCGGCAAAATAGTTTATACATGAATTGTTATTGTATCGTGCGTTTTGGTATGTAGACATTCAACGCTATTAAAATATAGTTTTTCTATTTTGTTGTTTTTTTCACTTTTTTTTTTCTTTTAGCTATTTACTCGCTGTTATTCGGTATATACAAAACAAATAATGAATAATAAATAAGTTCATGCAAGCTTTTTCTGTTTAATTCCATATAAATGGAATATATAATACATTACATAAGCATTATTGTAAGTATATATTTGGGTTGACTTCAATTGATTTGGTCACATGATAGAATTTGTGATTTAACGCGATCTGAAAATTGTATTTTTGGTACCAGGTTCCACTAGGTGAAATGTATATCTAAATATTATTTACAAACAAAACATATATTTCTATAATAAGATAACTATCTGGCGATATAAAACGCTATAAGCTATAAATAAATAGAATGAAAGAGGTAGTTATAAAAGAGTAAATAATAGTTCAGTTTGATATATGTCTTTTAATTTTTAATATTCATTATTTTTTTTTATTTTTTATTTTTTATTTTTTTTACATATGTTTTTGCTAATGAAATACGATATTTACATTTAATAATATTATAATTGTTTGTGTTATAATAAATTAGTTATGATGAATCTGATCGTTGTTCTGTTGGAACATAATATTATGTTCTGTTGAATAAATACATAATTATTTCTTATGAAAACATTTATTTGCAAACAATAACAATTTAATCTCTGCTACTTACGGGAAATGAAATGAAATAGAAATAGAAATTTTATGAAATTTCTATACTCTCAATTCAAAATTTCTTGTTAAATCGAACCTAATTTTAATTTACTCACCTATAGTGTGAACATAGTAAAGTAATATGTATTATGTAATATGCTTATTTTGTTTGGATACAGTAAATCATACATATCAGTTATACTCTAGATACTTTAATGCAGGGCCTGTTTTAAGTAAATTTTGGAACTGCACCAGTTGAAATAGTGGGAGATGGGGGTTATTCACTCAGCCGCCGGAGGCGAAAATGTTTGAAGATATGTTGCTAAAATGTCTATGAAAATGATAAATGTTATATTTGGGAAAGCCTATTTGTCTTTGTGGAATAAGTGGAAAGATCAACTGATAGTGGAAGAAAACAAGCTTCCAATTAGATTGGTACAGAACGTCATTTTTGCGAGTCTTAATTTCATAAATAAAGGAAAATAATAATCCTTAGCATTATTTTATCTTTCAAATAATTCTCGTTTTGCTCCTTTTTGTCATTAATTAAACGAATCCTATGCAAAAAAAAAAATGTATTCGGTTTTTCTCAGGATTGGGTGATCAATATCGATATATTTAGTTATAGGTAGGTCAATCATTAAAATCCTTTCAGCCAATCCTGAGAAATAACCAAAAGAAAAAGTGATGAGCAAAAAAAAAAGAAAAATCACGATCCCTATTTTTTCAAAAATGAATTAAAATGTAGATAGACTTATCAAATTGGAAATTCGTTTTTATATTCATATTTAATAATATATTGCTTAAAGTGCAAAAGACATCTTTTAGTGAAGGCTGAAGGGTGAAGCAATGACATCTATCAGTCATCTCGCAAAGCAAATTAAACTCTTGCTTTCAATTATTTTTCAATAATTTTTGGAACTGCATAAAAGTAGATTTGGAGCTGCATTTTGGATTTTGGAACTACACCTTTTGGACGGAACTGCACGTTAAAACAGGCCCTGCTTTAATGATAAAGATCAATGTTCGAAAAGATGATTTTGAACAAAGAACGCAGATGATTAGTTTTTTTCATATAACTTTAGAATGAATTAGAAATTACTGAAATGGTTTTTTGTAGAAAATTACTAAATAGTTAAAGATTAAGTACAAATCAACAAATACCTATTTGCTTCTTTTTAATTTACGCTATAATTGTTTAAACTCAAAATCATCTATAAAAAATCATCTAGGTATTTGTTGATTTGTACTTAATCTGTAACTATTTAGTAATTTTCTGCAAAAAACCATTTCAGTAATTTCTAATGCATTCTAAAGTTATATGAAAAAAACTAATCATCTGCGTTCTTTGTTCAAAATCATCTTTTCGAACACTGATAAAGATATTGAAGTTTCGAATCATGATTAACTCTTAACTAGCCAATCAGAACATAATTACCTTCGAAACATATGAGTTAATTAATGATTAACTCTATAGTGTATCGAAGGTATTAGTAGCTATCTTTTAATTTGTTAATTAATTCTAATTTTCAATTTATGCGAGGCATGCCTGTAATAAATATTAGTTCAAATTCAATCTTAATTATATTAAATAGTGTAAGATTATTATTATGCAATATTGAATTAATAATGTATAGGTTAATGTAAAGCTGAGAGTTGAACCGCCGTTATTTTGGTTCCGGGTTCAAATACATTTTTATGATTGTTGTTCCGGTTTCAGGTTTGGTTTCGGAATAATAGAAAACCCATTTATTATGACACCCTGAGGTAAAGTGCAGATGACTTAATAATAGCAAAAATAACATTTCAACATACGCACCTATATGAATTCCAGTATTATTAAGTTAGACAATAAAAATCTATTTCAATACTCTTAAATTTTATACAATAGTCATCAAATGAAAATTTTCCTGTATATAAATACTCAGATGAACGTCATAAACAATGATAGTTTTATACATTTTTAATATCATTCATGTATCATCCTACATATTAAATAAGTGAATAAGTCATAAATTTGTACCGTACAAATGATATGATTAAACGCGCAACACCACTAAACATTCATAATATCATTGCAAAAGTAAAATGAACAAGAACATACTTATAAATTATATTATTTTAACATATAATGATGATCGCACATAAGCTACTGGGAATAAAATATACGCCACTCATAAAACCGAAACCGCTACAAACTAGTGAACTTCTGATACTTGTCTGCTATTATATTTAAAGGTTTCCGTTCTTTTTTTATTCATTTTTTTTTTATTATTATTTTTTGCTTTAAACCGCTTGCTTTTCCATAATGACTTTAGGGATATGTGCATTTAAAATGCATCATCTCATTTTCTCTTTACGAATTACGTGTTACCTATGAGCTACAACATGCAAACAAACTTATAATACAATCTAGATATATATAAATATATAATTGGCTGTAAAGCGTTGCGTTGCTTGGATGGGAGATAGCGAGGAAGATAGTTTTTTTTTGTTTGCATTTAATGTACGAACGAGAATGGTACATATTATTATGATATACGTTTTATTTCCGTTTGTATAATTAAATGTTATATTTTTGATTTCCCTAAATAATATTATAAAGCCCATAAGTACTAACATCCGTCTTTCTTTATTTTCTCTATTTGGTTTAAAAATTTAACAAAACAAATAATACTTATATTAATACGGTTAATATTATATGCAAACACATTCATATTTACAAAACTATTTTATGTTAAATATAATTCGTTCTGACATATAACGATTAATATGATTATCAAGATTTCAATCTAACTATAATTAATAGTTTTATGTATAGCTTTTCTACATAAGTATAACCAGAAATATTTAAATGATAATTTATTATATTAAATCCAATATAGATATTTAACACTCGTATCACACTAATAATGTAACACATTAATCTACAAATACTTCATATAAATAATATTACATGGTGATATGATATGATATGAGATTATTATCAATCGTGTCAATTTAATTGTCATTATCTCATTGAACTGTAATCGAAAAGAGGTTATAATACCATTCAATTATAATTTTCATGTTAATACCGAAACCAATTTGTATGGATATGAATTAGGTGTATATGTGGTGTGTCTGGTTATGTGTTTTGTATGTGTGAAGGGATTGAGCATGAAAAATAGTTTCATATTCAAATAATTCTATTTATCTATTATTAATTTAAGAAGTCAATTACTTCTGGCTGGTGGACACGTTACATTATTTGACACACAATTACAGTTTAATAATTTTACTATTGTAATGCTTAATCATAAATATTAAAAATATGTTGATAAAATGTACCTACGCATTTTGATCACAAAATATTCAATGAAATATTATTTTCCACACGCAAATAATAATGGTTATTTAAATGACAAATAATTATGAAAATCAAATGAAACAGAATTTTTTCCTTTTTCATGTTTACTTCTATTTATTTATTATTATTATTTTCAATATTTTTCTTTTTTTCTGTGGTCATCTAACCAAATTGAATGTTCTTTGCAGGTACATATATTCTATTTATGTTTAATTTCATAAAAGTACGTTTCGACACAAAACTTTTTTTTTTTTATAATTGATTGATTTTTCTTTCCTCCTCTTCCAAGTGATATATAATCTTTTTGATGACTTAATTACTGCCCTCAAAGCACAACGGTACATTAATTTGGTTGAAGACACAAACAAACAAGAGCAATCAATATAACGCACGTGTAAGTAATGAAAAAGAATTTCTTTTTCTTCGACATTTATAAGTATATATATTTACAATTTTTTTTTCTATTTTTTTGGTTTTTTTTTTTTTTTTTGGGTAATTGTAAGTATATATACTTACAATGCTAGTGTTGCTCAAAATAGCCTTAGCAAACCAACAAAATCAAGCAACCGAAAGTCTCTTATCTTTGTTCTTATTTTTTTTCCTAATTTCTTATATATTTGTGCTCAAGAGACCGAAATTTTATATCAATAAATCGATTTCGAATTAAAAGAGAAGAAAGGACACATATACAGAACGAAAAAAAAAAAATAATAAGCAAAATCCATTTAATATTTTTTTCCCTGACATTATTTTTATATTTAACATAACATATAATATATACTTAACATATGAATATCTCCTATTTTATATTTTCTTTTATTTCATTTATTGTTTATTTACGATTAAACATTGTAGTATTCTATTCAATATTTAATTTTACTCTGCGGTGTAATTACGATAATTAGTTCAATGTTAATGAAATATAATGGATTTAAAATATCACTTCAAAACTTGTTTTCAAGTATTTTAATTTTTATTGTACTTGATACTTCGTCTCTTTTCTATAATATATTGATTATATAAAAAAAAAAAATAGAAAAGACAGTACATTTATTGTCACGAACAATAAACAAATATAAATCTATATCAGATATAATATGTGGAAAATTGAGAGTTTCTGGTAAAATTAAAAAAAAAATAAAAAGGAAAATAAATGTATTTATTTATTTACATTTTTAAACTGCAATTAATATAAACTGAATTTCTTTTTTCTTTTCTAATATAGTACGGCGGGTGGCAGCATGCTAGGTGATGTCAACATATCTGCAATTTTGGATTCATTTAGTGTTAGTTATGATAAAAGAGTAAGACCAAATTACGGAGGTAAGAAATTGTTTTTATATAAATATCTAATTATTTATTTATTTATTTTTTAGAGATCGTCATATTCAAGTAAATTTTTTTCTTTACGTATATTTATTAATAAGTAAATAATTATAATCGGTGATTGATTTTATAATATATTTTTTTTATTAAATTAACATATAACAGGTCAATATTGAGAAATTTATTAAAAAAAAAAAAAAATTATAATACATACTAATAATAATAACAACAAAAATAAGAAACAGGGCAAATAGATTAATTATATTCTAAAATATTTATATTTCTACACTATATGAAAATTATGTTTCATTAATTCATAAGAAAGTCGAATTCTTTTTGATAATTCAGACTGACGAGACTTCGTATTTACTTTAATTACTATCATTATTAAATCAATATTTTCATATGCTCTTATTACATCAGATTGACATATTTTCGTGAATTTGAACGGTATTTGAAAAATCAATCAAATCAATGGTATTTTATTTTTGTTACAAATAATGGAAACATGATACCACTAAGCAATTGAATTTCACGATAATGAATAACTAAAAATCAATGATTACAAATAAAATAAAAACGTTCTTATTTAAAAATAAAAATAAAATAATTATTGGGTCGGATATCTTAGATTAAATTTCTTTTTTTTATAATAGTTTTTTTTTTTGCAAGTTAAATAAATTAAGTTTGATCTCTTTGCAAATTATTTTCAATTTATATTGCGCAAACAATATATACACTACTTGTAGTTTATGCAAATAGTATTAAAAATAACTTGACGAAATCATGTAATTGTTTTCTTTTCTTTTCTTCTTTTTTTTCCTGTTGTTCTGACTTATCTGCGTTCATCGATTTACATTCAAATGTGTTTTGATTAAAATAATAGAAGATGATTTTATTTAATTTTCACCATCATAAGTAATTTTTTTTTTCATGAAACTTTCTATGTCTTGCTGTTTATGATTTTTTTACTTTTCCACTTGGTAAATATTTATGGAATTTTTAAAATTTTCTAACCCGATTATTTTTGAACACGTTCTATTTCCAGAACTCTTATTGTCTTCGTTTATTAATATGCAAAATAATATCCAAATAACTAATTTTCAATAGAAACAATGTTTTCAACATTGTTCTGACCGTTTAAATGTATTGCTTTTTGATAATTTGTAATGGCTTAAACGAATATTTTATTAGAAGATTTAAAAAAAAAGAATATTACAGTTTTCACCATATACAATATGAGAATTGTAATACATAGAAAATATTAAATTATCAGGAATTGAATACATGAGAGCTAACATAACAAGCTGCAATAAAAGTTTAAAAAATTTCAATTATGGTCATATAAAACACTTTTACCAAATATGTATACTCTCCCACATGACTAAGGCTCCATAGTAATATTGCTTTTCGGCAGAAATAACATTTCATAATTATGGAATTTAATCCACTCCAAAATATCATTTTGATACAGAAGAGAATAAAAATCGATGTGGAACAAACGATATTTTTCAATTGTGAATCGACAATCCTGTGTCTACCGCCCAAATGCAAAGTGGTTGCCTTTCAATATGCTGAAATAAAATAACGTCAAAATTCTATTGCATACTATACCTCTAACTAAGTATATATAGAATGAAATTAAAATGTTATGAAAAATATTTTGTGATAAGATGGGTTATTGCTGTCGTCATTGTCTTCATAATTTATTTTGGCAAAAAGATAATAAAATGTTAACGCGCATTATATATTATTTTGACACATTTTATGCCATTTCATAGGGAGGCATAATATCACTTGGGATATAAAAATTAATCAACAATTATATGTAAATGTAAATATATAATAATAAAGAGCGCAAGACAAATACTTAATATTATTTGCACCATCACATCATACACAAAAGATGACAGTAATTATGTAAATTAACAAAAAAAAAAAAAGAAAAAGAAAAAAGAAAACAGAATAGAAAAACTCTGTGTTGTTGTTGTTGAGAAATATACATTTTTTTTTCTTGTTAATTGTTACCGTTAACCGTTAAACTTGTTTAATTTTATTTTTTCTATTTTTGGTTTTTTGTTTTTTGTTTTTTTTTTGTTGTTTAGAATCTTTATTTTTTTTCATCAATTATTGTGTGTCTTTGTGACAATCTTCTATATTGAAGACAGTGTACATTTAATAAATGTAAATCATATAAATTATATATAGATGTCACAGACACTATGTAAAAAACATATTTCTAATATTGATTTTGTTGTTCATATTTAGTTAAATGGTTAAAAATATATATAATAATAATATTTCTTCAATTACTGTGTCTTTGTGACAATGTTCTATATTGAAGACAGTGTACATTTAATAAATGTAAGATTATATATATATATGTATGTCACAGTCACTATGTAAAGAGCATTTTAAATATTGTACAAATACAATAAAAATCTATTATAGAAAAATATTTGTGCTTTTGCATCGCACTTATACACATTCAATAGCAGGCATTTACACACACCAAAATAATATTCCTAGAGTTTAATCGGTGGATCGATGCCGGTTTCCATGCCGACATTTTCCAGTATCCCAGGCGCCCGTCATCATTTTCCCCTCTCTTAAAAAAAAAGATCTTTTATACCTTTAATATTTCAATGTATACTTTTGTTGTGCTGTGCTGTGCTGTGCTGTGCTATGCTTTTGCTTTTTCTTTTGCGTATTCTCCTCTCAACACTCGGAACATTATAATACAGTAAATCGTATAATATCACCAAAAATAAAATATGTTGGTACCTGAACCAATATAGGAAGATATCCGTCGTTCGAATCATATTATATCAAATAATTTCTACCCCTATAATAAAAATGACATTCTATACACAAATGTAGATATTTTTATGTATATCAATTATGTGTATATCAGCATCTCGCAATGCTATACATCATATTGAATATATTGAGGCTTTTGTGAATATGAACCTGGCAGGATTGATGTCTCTATAAATAATAATATTACGATGTTCTTCATATCCATAAATATATTATATTTTCAAACTAAACAAAAGTGTACACAATAATGTGATACGATATCTGACGACAAACTCTATTAATAAAATCTATATATAAATCTCTTAAACAACCCATTTCATCATTCCATCATTTCATATAATATTGATATCTATAAGCAATAGGTACGTTTAATACGTATAATATCAGCCACCATCATACAATATCCGTCACCGTCAAAATAATGTTTATGTTTACTTTTTCGTAACGTTACCTTTCTTACTATCCACAATATTTTAATCAAAAATATATATATATCTATATATATATTAGAGCGGGTCGAGTTTGGAAAAATGAAATCGCATAGGTTTTTTGGATTCTACACGTAATTCTAAGAAGTAATGCCTAAGGAACCATAGGTCGAAAATGTATTTCGAATCTCCGAAATTTCCTCCAAATTTGATGAAAAAAAAAACTTTTTCATATAAAAGTCCTTTTTTCATTTAAAAATTCGGAGGTTCGAAATGCATTTCTGACCTATGGCTCCATGGGCATTGTTTCTTAGAATTACGTGTAGAATCTAAAAAGCCTATGCGACTTGACCCGAATTTTTTCAGTACAAATTTTTCCAAATTCGACCCGCTCTAATATTATTTTATATTTTTTTTGCGTTACAAGTAAACATTAAACATTACACACTGAACGGCATATTATGGGAAAATTACACACTGAGAAAGACTATATTGTTTGAGTGTAGGCTCTGTCTGCCGAATTGTATTTATTTAACACTAAAACTGAAATTTGAAAAAAAAGCAAAAGAAAAATAAATATATTTAAAATTAAATTATCATCAGAGTTTTTGATAAATTCATATTATGACACAATGTAAATGTTGTTTCAAAATTAAAATTATTCCCATCAAAAAGTTATCATTCATTTGCAGAATCTATTAATCTGCACATTATTCTTACTATAGAATTGGATACATATACAATTGTAGCGATTTTGAGGTTTCCGTTTAAATTTATTTATGAGCAAAAATTATTTAGAGAAACTATTTTCCAGCAAAATGAATCTATCCGCGGTAAATTTAAATAATTTCGTTTATGTTTCCTGTTCCTGAAACCGGAATACGTAGATGCTGTATAATAAAATATATGCTAAAACCAGAATAGAATGACATAATTCAAAATCTTCTACAATTTTAATAAATTTCTCAATAGGCAATCAATCAATCAAGTTTACTTTTATATATATTTTTTTTTTTTTAAACTAAACTTTAAATAGAGCTTTTTTTCTCGTTTGTAATTTTTTTTTTTTCGGTATAACATAAATTTGAATTTAAACGACATAAATGGTAATGAGCCGATCGTTAAATTATTTTTTAAATAAATATAGTTTTTCTTTTCTTTTAAATAAGAAATGAATATTTTTGTTTCAAATTATAAATAAATTTAGGTTATCTAATATTTGCGCTCAAATAATTTATGAAAATATAAATTTCAACTTAAGAAGTGTTATTAATTTTTTTTTATAAATGAGATAAAAAAAAAGAAGAAGAAAAACATCCACCTATAAATATTTACCAATATTGGTTTAATCTAAATGTTAAATAACCTAAATGTGCGTAAAATAGCTGACAAGTCTATTTAGCATACGGTGTAAATTATTCACATTTAAAAATGTCTCGCATCATCCAGTATAATTATCTTCTAATCGAGATAAAAAAAAAAAAAAAAAAAAATTAATAAAAATAAAAAGTTTGTCAGTTGAAAAATAAATTCCAATATTTTTCTGCAAACAATAATTAATCAAACAAACATACCATGTGCAACAAAACAAAATATATCCGTATTTCAGGACCTCCGGTTGAAGTTGGCGTCACCATGTATGTGCTGTCGATCAGTTCGCTGTCTGAAGTTAAAATGGTACAAATTATGACTTCGTACCTTTTACATTACTTAATTAACTATTTTATTACTTGTTGTTACTGATTATTTATAAGTTAACAATTTTCTTTTAAATTTTTAAATATTATCATTTATTTGTAAAAAAAAAAAAATAATAATAATAATAATAATAATAATAATACTTTTTAATTTTTCGTATTAAAGAAATTTTCCTTTGTAATGACACCTTTAATAAAAATTAACAATTTCCTTCCATTTTCACAAATATTTATGAATTATTTTTAGTTTTGTTTGAATCTACAATAAATCATGTTTTCTTTTTATTAATATTTTGATATAAAAAATAGCAATAACTATTTTAAAGATTTTTCTATACATTTAAATTATAAATCACAAACATAAACACACTCAATTAATATTCTTGTTTAATTTAGTCTTATAATCAATATTTAAAATCACAAATACACATCAAACACACAATCACGTTGAAACACAATTTTAGCTAAACATTTTTTATAATTATTATTTAATTTTTTTTTAGTAAAAAACCCCTGAAAACACTAAAATACAATATCGCTATATCATAATGTTAGTTATTATTTAGTTTTCAATATTCATTTAAAAAAAAAATTAACAGAGGCAATTTTGAAGTGTAAATAGAATTATTAATGGAGCAAATATCTAGATTATTTTTTTATTTTATTATATCAAAAAAACAAAAAAAAAAAACGAAACGAAACACGCGTTCTTGTAATCATTTTTATTTTTGGAATGTGGGCACCGTACACGTTGTCGTAGTACGTGCTTTATGAGCGATATATGTTCATAAGCGAAAAAAAATAATAATATAAATTATCATTTCACTGTTTCATTATTCAAAGGCTTACCCCCATCCTCTCTTCCAACACTGCTAATATTTTATATTGTTTCGTTTAACTTTATGTGTATAAATATATAAATACCTCATTTAATTACCACTTACCATATCATCCAACCCAAAAATGCCTAACCGTAGTTTAATGTTATAACAAGCTATGAACAATATTAAAATAAATATAATGTTATAAATATCTATCTATATAAATATAAATAGGTAAATGAGAAACACTGATACGCTACCAGATATATTAGGTCTACCTCTTGTCTCTTATCTACAATCAGCCACATACTTCTTAATATATTATAATTCGTTTTTCTACATCAGCAACAGAAAAAAAAATACATATGTATATTGTATATGCATAATATATATTATATATATAAAATAAAAATATAACCTTATATATGGATTATATGTATTATCCATATATTTTATTATCACTTTCATTATTAACCGGAAAACGTGCAAATCATGCTACCACCAAGATTATAAACCATTTTGATACTGCATATATATGAATATGTATGAGTATGTGTGTAATATTACATTGTATATATAAATTCAAATAGTCTACATAATAATATAGTACATATCGCACCACACCGAACGATATACACACACCATACCCCCATTCTAATAATATACATAATATTATACAAAAATAAAATTTCTGTATACTATTTTGTAAGTTTTACTATACAAATCACATACGCATAACAAATTGAATGTTTACCATATGTGGTAAACGGGATCTTCTTCGCCTGAATATATCTCACTTTCTTATGACTATATTTCAGTTGTGCTGCTATAACATGGACTTTATTTTATACTATATTTCAATTATATATTCGAAACTATTATAGTATTCAGATCGACAACGAGTTATACAACACCTACATAATAAACATACGAACATTAATATTTATTATGCACATTGAACATAATATGTATAATGTATATAGAAATAAATGTATATATACAATGTGATGTGACGTAAATTATAAAAGCTTTTGGTGTCACACATGACTTACATGATTGGGATAAATGGTAGAAATATTCAAAACTTTTTTAATTTATGCCATACCACGGATTCATGAGTAAAATGAACAATCTAACTATATAATAATGAAAGAAAATAGAAGAAAAGAACTGTGAACTAAAAACAAAAAACGCATACTTATTATGGAAAAATATTTCATCAGTTTCCACAACCAACAAATATATTCAAATACCTAAATAATGCGTGCTTTAAAAAAAAAATCTGTTCGCTGATGCGAAAATCTACACTTATTTTCTTCTTTATTATTTATTTACCATTTTGAATTGCAAATACGAAAACAAAAAATATTTAGTTCAGAAAATTTATTTATAAATTTTTTCGGATAATTTTCAAATGCGATTTAATGTGTTGAACACTTTTCATAGTTTCAATTCAATTTATTTCAGCTAAGCACTTATTTAATATGTAATACTTAATTTCTTATTTTCCAAACATAATGCACAGTCTTTTCAAGTTAGAATTCTTAAGAAAAACGGTAATTGATATTTATAATTATGAATCTCGTTATAAAAAGGAGTGGTCGCTGAACAAAAAAAATAAATATAAAATAACCTCAACTTCAACATGCAAAATAAAAAAAAAAAATCCAGACAGCCGTTTCTCGTCAATATTAAGCAAACAAAACGTGCTTTAACGGTATTTACAAGAAAAAGTCTGTACAATATTAAAATAGTTCATCGCCAACAAACTCCTTATCTATTCTTATAAAAGTATCATAAAGAAAACACTATAGAATAAAAGTCACTTAGCATATATATCATCCTCATGTTTATATACTATGCAATAAATATATCAACAAGAAAAATATAATTTTACCTCACCTAATTCTATGAAATTTGAAATGTGAGTAGCTAGTAGTAGACTGGTTGATTATATATGTATTTTTACAAGTTGATTGCCAACAATATGTGTACTATTTTCAAGACCGTATAAATTAATACATAGTAGTTAATACCGTCAGCTGGAATACACTAGGGTTGTTAAAGACTTTTATTACTATTATTTTTCTTCGTTTTATTGATATTGATTTTCTTGAGTTTGAAATAATTTAGAAATTGGTTTTACTCATTCCTCTGCTATTTCTATGCCACACAACCAACATAAAATTTATGATATTAACATTTCCTTTTCATGTACATTTTGTATAATATATGCACCTCCCTTCTATAATACTGGTCTTCTTGTTTAACCCAACATAAAATGAATGTATACGATTTAATGTTTGTTATTTATGTAATGTTAGATAAACTTTATCTGTGCATATGACGGGACTCGTCGAAATGGTAAATTATGTTATATTCGAAATAATATGAAAACCTCAATGTAACCTGATTGATAGTAATACATTTCGAAAACTTTCCATCATATTTTAAATATAATCTACATAAAATAAATCACTATTTAACCATATTACATACCTACATATAGCTATTTATTTTGATCTCATTTTCATTATTCACTTAATAAATAATAAATAATTTAAAATATATGTAAATTAGATCTTGTACGATTAAGAAAACGATTTATAAATAATACCGAATATTTAAAAATATATCTAGATATTTAATCCATCAACACTATTTGAACACTTTAATTCATTATTTAGTTTAGTGAAAAGTTATGCTTTTTATAAAATATTTTTTTTATTTATATTTTTATTTTTAACTCCGAAACATGAAAATCTCAAAATTTCTTAATTCTTGTATTATTACAATAGAAAGAAAAATAAGAGTACATTAGATATTCTTTTTTTTTTTCGAAAAATAATTGGATGTTATTGAAATATCTAAGAGCAAAATACAAAAAAATAAAAAAATAAAAAAAAAAAATTATACCAGAAAAAGAAAAAACAAAAGTTAATAATGTTTTCATCATTTTCTAATATTTTATATTGCAAGGATATATATCTGAGAACGCTGGCGATGGGAAAAACGTACATAAATATTCATTTAACTCATTAGATCGACACAATTCTCGACAATACCTTATTTACGATTGATTTGGTTTTCTTTCTCACGGCATCATCATTTTCAAGAAGAATAAAAAAAAAAGCAAAACACAAATAAAAGAAATATGACAATAAAAAAAAAGAAATAATATATATAAATAAAAAAAAAGAAGATAGAAAAACAAAATCGAAGCAAAGTTTAATTTATTCATTTATAAAACAGCAGCAACATAAATCATTTACATTATTTTTCTCTTTTCTTTTCTTTTTTTGTTCTTTTGTAAGCTCTTCTTTCAGATGTCTAAAATATGTTCCAGGTCCCCCAGTGGAAGTTGGCGTCACAATGTATGTGCTGTCGATCAGCTCAGTTTCCGAAGTTCTTATGGTACATCCCTCTCATTCTAATAAAGTCAAAAAAAATAAAATAATACTAATAATAAAAAAAAGAAAAAATATATATAAATTGGATAAGTCTATTATAAATATAAATGTTGTTACTCTAACGTACATTACATATGTACATATTATATGTATGTATATCTTAGTACAAAAGTCTAAAAAGACATAAAAAAAAAAAGAAACAAAAGTACAGTCAAATATTATAACACCGATCTGAATGCCATAAAAGTTAATGAAAAACCATTCCAGAACAGCAAAAAATTAAATTTTATGGTTTACGATTGGATAATATATTCAATACATGTATAATGTATGTATGTATCATGTATGTATAATATATAATGCCAATATATAACATATTCATGTAATTTATTTTGTTTTATGTTTTTTGGTTGTTTGGTTATTTTTCACGGTTTTGTTGTTTCCAATTTTGACATATTTTTTTTTTATTTTTTTTTGGTTTTCATTTTTTTATTTATTTTTGTTTTGTTTTTTGTTTCCATTTTATTTGATTTTCACTTATAAATGGACAAGTATTTAATATATATAAATATACAATTATAATAAAGCTAATTTTCTTCTTCATATCATATTATTATTATATTTAATTAAATATTATATATTAATATATATTATGCAAGGATGGATCTGCTTTAGTCGGATATTAACATATTCATTTCTGTTTAATATATAAAAAAGTTGTTTTTTTGTTTTACTTATTATCGTTTTAGTTTACTTCCACATCTTTTATTATGATTTTTATTTAATAATTTTTCTTTTGCATATTTTTGAGAAATTTCGTATTCATTAGTATGTAATAAAAAAAAACAAAAATTGAAAGAAAATATATATATAAACATTAAAATGGTTCACAACCAGGGACATATAACTGAAGCCACAATTGTCATAGTTTTATTTTATGGAAATATTATGAACATATAAAATATTTATATCGCTTACTAATTCGATTATTTATTTAACAGAAAAGCACATACTATATTTTATAAACTGGTGATTCTTATTAATTTAACTGATCACATTAAATATTTTGTTAAACAATGAAAAAAAAAAAAATTAAAAAAATTAATTAATAATTTTACACACAAAATAATTTAAAGTTAAAACCATTTCAAAGAAATATTATAACCAAATCAACACAATAAATATTATTATTATCCTATTTTTCATATAACATATTGTGTGAAAGGGAATGATGCAAGAAAAAATTAATTAATTTCATTTTAATTTTAATATTTTTCTGATTGGCATGTAGCAAAAATATAAAAATTGCTTCAAAATTATCTTTTTTTTTCTTTCTTCTATTTCATTTTAAGTTGCATGTAATTTAATTTTACTTTTATAATTAAAATAATTTTTATCACTTATTTTTTTAATGAACTTTAAATTATTTAAAAAAAAAAAAAAAACTAATAAATTCAGGAAGACAAAATTTATTACAAGTGCAAATTAATTAATTTTTCTTTTTAATAAAATCGGTTTTCACAAATAAATAGTAGAAGAATTATTTAAAATTACAGAGAGTATAGAATACATATAGGTATATATATCTTGACATTTAACCATTATATAAGACAACGCAAAACTGCAAGAGCGGTGATCATATAGTTCTTTATCTCCTACAATTCAATATCAATTCTTTTGTACGTCAGTACGTGAACGTAATCATTTGAATTAAGAGTAAATATCATTCATCCGTAAAAGAACATCAAAAATAAAACTGCTGTTAGTGTATAATCTTTTTGCTAGACCAAAAAGACAAATGTGACAGCATTTATGTTAATCGTATATAATCTTCAGAACTTAATGATCTAAACTTATTTAATACTTAATAACATTATCAGATAATTACGTTAAGAGCTGTCATAAATTTCGTATTGACAGTGAAAAAATATTCTGTTAATTTGTTTCATTCTTTTTTATTATTATTATTAATTACCTGGACAATAATTTATGTCTAGTAAATTTTCTTTACGTTTTTTTTATTATAACTATTATGAGATTGTTTCTCTTATATTTGCTCTGATATTATACACATGAAATTATTTTCTTTTTCGATTAAACGCCAATTTACATTACAATCTTATTTATATAGAGTTCTTTCGCCTCAACATTTTACCTCCAATATTTTAATATAAATAATACCTTCCACTAAATCGCAATTTATATGCATAATATTCACGTGAATTCTTAAATGATTGTTTAACGAGGGGCGTCATAAAATCTAAGAAAAATAATACAATGGCTGTAAGAGCTGTAATTTATGGAAAAATCTATTGAAATACTGGTTTAATAACCGTAAAATTTCTTTCAATTTGTTTTTCATCTGAAATTTCAATTTAATATTGTGTAGATTAAAAAATTTCTAGCTTATAATCATAATTGTTACGACATATCTCTTTATTGGTAAAATAAAATAAAAACAAAATCCAAGGTTTGTAAACACGTAAGAAAAGAATTGAGAAATTGGAAAGTCCCTCATAGACATTTATACATTTATATACCAACTTAAACATATCATGAAAATAACCATATCTCAATAGGCTAAGTGAACGAATCTCAATGCCTTTCTAAACGAGCTTTTCATACAAAAGCATAATACTAACCACGCATATTTTTCCATTTGGAAAAAAAATTCTTTAATGACGTCATCACTCATACGTATGATATATATGTAACAATTATGTGCGTTATTGGCTCAGATATGTCAAATAAAAATATTGAAGAAAAAAAAGCGAAGCAAAAACTGTAGCAAAAGTCAACATTTCGATAGAGTAGGTAAAAGAATACGTATATTTTTTATATTGTTTATGCTGTGTTTATAAGAATAAGGTATAGAAAGAGATAAAAGAAGCCTAGTTAGGGACTTAATGTATAATAATATATATAGCAGAATATTGAAAGCAAAACAATTTGGTGAATGTTTTTTTTTTCTTTTCTTTTTTCTTTTTGTATGAATAAGAATATATATATCATATTATTTTCATTTCATCTCATCAAAGATAGATAGAAAAACACTAAATTATACCTAAATACTTATAACATTATACTAACTGTTAAAATATAACATAAGTAGGAGGTATATGCGAATATTCCGCAATAAAATTAGAAATGAAAATGAGGTTTAAGAAGCTGTAAATATCAATAAACTATCAATTTATAGAACGGGAAATGAACAAAAGGAGAAGAATAATAACAAGAACAATGGCTTCAATACCTATTGTATTTGTGTATTATATTATAAATACAGCTACTCAAAAAAGGGATCGATAATATAAAAGTATTTTATATTCTACAGACATAGATTTAGACTAAACTTTCTATAGATATATTATATATACATATAATATATCTAATTCGATATATATAGATATCCTCCTATAAAACCTTCCAAACTATACAAATGAATTTTTGGCAATATTTCTGGCCGTATAAATTACGCGTCTTTTATTTTAGTTGTTTTTGTATATGCTTTGGGGCGACGAAGTTTTCCATCTAAGATAAGGAAAACGACTTGATATTATTATATTGTCTTGTCTTGTCTTGTCATAGATTTTATTCTAGTTTCACAAAACTAGAACACGATTTGTTTCATGCTGTGTTTTACGAAATGTGTTCATTTAAGTTACAACACATTTATACATTATCTGTTGTGTATATCACATTGTAACTATACAAAACAAAAAAAAAAAACGCAAAACAAAAAAACAACAAGCAAAGTTGGATATTTGTTAAATAATAAATCGCCTATATAATTCAGATAAAATATTTGAATTTTCTTTGCAGCACATTTTGACGTTACGATATTAAAATTAAACTTTTGCAATTAACAACTCGTAACTTAATAGTCGTGAAATATAATTAATCAAATTAGAAATTGTATATGGGATTTTGTGTAGCGCAGTTTAAGTGATTAATTATTGGATTTGGTTCAATAAATATTAATTAATAGAGTTTTAGTAAAGTACCGCTTTAAAATAATAATCATCATTTAAATGATTTATTTTTAGATTAAATATATTCCATATAAATCTTAATAGGTTCTGCTTCCTTAAAGCCTAAATGGCACAATTTGTATTTATATCCGATTAACGTTTAATGACTTCTCTAATATTATCATCCACTTAATAAAATAAGAATATCTCTTTATTATATATATTTTTTATATTTTGCCAACACAGAACCGCACAGATACAATAATAATAATAAATAAT